>OZ005652.1:156979524-157297024 GCA_963930645.1 Salticus scenicus | reverse complement strand
AAATATATAAAATAAAGCAAATAAAATATATGAAATAAATTCCCTACCTGATAAACGAACCCTTTTCGGCCGACTGGGATACTCGTAGGTACTTACATATCGCCCTTAAACGAGGAAATAGAACAAACTAAAAGAGTTAAACACTGGAAACACTCGGTTAAAAGTTGGGACAGGTAATAGTTAATTTGCAAGTTTTTTTTTTTAGATCTTCAACAGCTATTTTTAAATCATTATCATTATTGCATATAGCTCTTGAAGATCTAAAAAAAAAAACTTACAAATTAACTGTTACCCATCCCAACTTTTAACCGAGTGTTTCCAGTGTTTACCTCTTTCGTTTGTTCAATTTCCGCATTCAAGGGCGATAACCGACATTCAGTACCGACGGCCGAAAAGGGTTTGTTTATCAGGTAGGGGATTTATTTCATATATTTTATTTGCTTTCTTGTATACATTTTGTAATTCTTTATATTATTGTATTATATATATATATATATATACAGTCGGCTGCAAAATTATTCGAGCACTAGCCAATAATTCCTATATTAAAAAAGTACACATAAGACTGTTTTGTTAAATAAATCCTTGTCGAATCATGTTCTTAGACTGACTAAGACAATGATTCGGTAAGGATTTATTTAACAAAGTGGTATTAAGTGTACTTTTTTTAGACAGGGATTATTGCTAGTGCTCGAATAATTTTGCAGCCGACTGTATATATATATATATATATATATATATATATATATATATATTATTTTGATGTATTTTTATGCCTTTTTATAATTATTTACATTATATGTTAGATTTATATTCAATTAATGGTGGTTTTTTGCTTGGTTCTGGGCTAAGGATAGTTATTAGCTAATTGCTACAATCTTTACAGACACTTCTCTTTCACGCCTACATGGAGGGGCCTCTCTGATGAAAACCTCTGTTTCATTTATTTATTTATTTATTTATTTTTTGTGTTAAGATTTATTTCATTTCAACCATTTGTTAATTTATTCCTATATACACTGCTCGACATTGAAAATGCAACACCAAGAAGTAATGATAATAACGGAATGGAATTTGTTGGACACATACATTATAGTAGGGAGAACAATTGATTAAAATTTCAGGAAATTTGGAGTAATATGAACTGAGAAAACAGTACATAAAGCAGCGACCTCTGTGAGCAATAACAGCACATATCTACCTAGGCATTGAATCGAACAGCGATTCGATGCCATATACGGGTAGAGCACTTCATGAAGTTTTAACACGATGCCGCAATTCATCGATCGAAGTTACTGGTGAGTGGTGAGGGCCAGTCGCTTTTCAACGATTAAACAGTCATTTTCATTGGTGCGAGATCAGGAGAACGCGTTGGCCAGAGCAACAGTCGAATACATTCGGCATTAATGACGGCCCAGACAATATGGACAACTTGCGGTCGTGCATTGTTCTGCTTAAATGTTGCACTTCGGAGGCCTTGAAAATAGGGCAGAGCTAAGGGCTTTAACTCGTCAGAATTGAAATGGCTGGTATTCAGACTGGCGGGGATGAAAACAAGAGATGACCGGGACGTGCATCCAACGGACAACATACCATCAATCCAGGTGGTGACTCAGTATGCGGCTACCAAAATTCTGATTACCCTCAAAACTGCATCACTGATATGGGCGCCATTAATGTGTGATCAACGATGAACCTGGACGCAGGAATGGCGTGATGTCACTTTTCAGACAAATCACAATCCTGTTTACAGCATCAAGATTGACTTATCCGTATTTAACGGCATTATGAATAATGAACATTGCCAGCTGGGATTCGACATCATCATACTGTCCATCATTTGCATTGTTGTTATGGGTTTCCGTTGGATGCACGTCTCGATTACTTCATGTTCGTATTCCTGGCACTCTGAACAGCGACCATTAAATTTCTGATGAGTTAAGGCCCGCCCATCTGCCCTGTATTCGAGGCATCCGTATCGCAAAATTTAAGCAAGATAATGCACGACCGCAAGTTCTTTGTATTGTCCGGACCATCTTTGATACAGAGTATGTTCGACTGTTGCTCTGGCCAGCGGTTTCTCCTGATCTCGCACCAATGAAAATGACTGTTTAATCGTTGAAAAGCGACTGGCCCCCCACCACTCACCAGTAACTTTGATCGATAAATTCTGGCATCGTGTTGAAGCTTCATGAAGTGCTCTACCCTTTCACGTGATCCAATCGATTGGATGACATGAAAGGGATGACATGAAAGCACTTCATAACAACATTACAAATGATGGACAGTATGATGATGTCGAATCCCAGCAGGCAATGTTTATTATTCTTAATGCCGTTAAATACGGATAAGTCAATCGTGATGCTGTAATCAGGATTGTGATTTGTCTGAAAAGTGACTTCACGACATTTCTGCGTCCAGGTTCATCGTTGATTACACATTAATGGCGCCCATATCAGTGATGCAATTTTGAGGGTAATCAGAATTTTGGTAGCAGCATACTGAGTCACTACCTGGATTGATGGTATGTTGTCCGATGGATGCAAGTACCGGTCATCTCTTGTTTTCATCCCCGCCACTCTGAATACCAGCCATTACATTCCTGACGAGTTAAAGCCCTTAGCTCTGCCCTATGTTCAAGGCCTCCGAAGTGCAACATTTAAGCAGAACAATGCACGACCGCAAGTTGTCCATATTGTCTGGACCTTCATTAATGCCGAATGTGCTCGACTGTTGCTCTGGAAAGCGCGTTCTATACTATCGAGGACAAACCTATTTGAAAATATCTCCAAATAAATAAGAATACAAGAGGCGGTTTTCAGCAGCTATAATCTTGGTTTATGACCCAATTCTAGACAATTAAGCGAGAATTTCTCGTAATACAAAAAATTCAGAATATTCAGAATATTGTTTCACCATCTAGAAATGTGTAGACTAGAAATTCTCGACCATTTCATCTATTCAGTTTATTGGCGTGCCTTATGCGCATAGCTCTAAAATCTATATTTCTAGTTTAAGGATTTAGAAAATGACCATTTATTCATTCTAGATGAAGGCGATATATATTTTTTTTTTTCTCAGTGTAACATTCCTATTCAAGTTGATTTGCTTTAATTAGAATGAAAACTACCTGAATTCTATTATTTTGTTGTTGAGATTCAAGATTTTTGTAATTTAGTGCATTTCTGTGTCAGGAAAAACCCCTTGTCTTCATTTTTAATGGTGTTTATTATTCTCAAAATGAAGGTGTGGGTACTAGTGGTTCTCTGGCACTATTGCTTTGGGATATTTAAATGCAGTAATTTGAAAAACAACTGTTCGGTACAAATAAATTTCCTTTCTGATTTTGGCAAATATATGATAAAGTCATTCTTGTTCCCGCGTAGATTATCTTTTCAGTTTACTTACTTTGGCTAATTCAGTTTAACCCTGTACAGAATTCTCTTTCGAGGTTGAAAACATTAACTATTTGCATATTCTGATTTCGCGTCTAAACATAAGGATCTCATTACATGCTCTCCATCAACAGAAAATGGTTACTTTCCATATCTTTCGCACTTTCCGCAATTGTTGTCATTCTTCTAATCTATTAAAAAAGTATAATTTAAAATACCTTGTAATTTTTTTATTATTATTGTTATTATTATTATGTGAATATAATCCATTCTGCATCGATAATAGATTGCATAAATTGAAAAAAAAAAACAATAATAAAAATAATATTCTATAAAAAATGACTAATATCGCTATGCTGATTTTTTTTTTTTTTTATAATCATTTTATACTTTGATTTTCCTTAAATTTTCTAAGATTCTTTATTATTTTGGATTAAAATTATCTTTCAGCACTGTCAAAAAATTAAATTATGTTCTCTTAACCCTTTAACGTTCTTTGGTTTCGCAGCGAAACCAAACATTTGACATAATTTAACTTTTTTTTTTTTTTTTTTTGCCGCAGTTTTTTAACATTTCCCCTTATTTTAATCAGGTTTTAAATTTTTATTCATTTTCTGTTCGAAAGATAGCAGCATTATTCCGAAATTTAACAAATAATGCTTCAAAGGAAGCTAACTGCATACGTCACATGAAGTTTCTTAGTGTGCGCGAGGGGAATTTGCTGGTTTGATGATGTACTCATGTCTAGTTTTTTTCATTTAATGAAGAGTTGGACTATTATTTTCACCTGAAACAACTTTAACACGAGTTTTTGTAGTCGATAATGTTTACTTACAAAGTGTTTTATTTATTAAATTAAATGTTATTTGAATTTAATAAGGTTAACTTATAGATGTTTCAAACAAAAATTTATCGAAAAGGTGATAATTTTTTATTTTTTAAATATTTATGATAAGCTATGTGTATAAAAGTCATTTTTACAATTAGTTTAGTAATTTTCAAAATTTATTAAATAGTGAACGTTAAAGTGTTAAAGATCACATTCGTACTTTGAAACCAGTCTGGTCTTAATTTCATGACTTGTTTATTATGCAATTTATGTTATATTGATGTACACTTTTATGTGCATACATGAAAAACTACGTAAACTCACGTTTTGCCCCATCCCCCATATGGCGAGCCAATTTCTAAAATCACAAAATTTACTTTTTAGTTATTTGTCGTCGCTTAATTTTAAATCAAAAATCTCTTTTTTTAATACATGAGGGTTTATGTGAAATCCCGTTTTTACAAATCCGTTTTGACCCTTCTGGCCTTTTAAGTCGAATTTCTGAAATTTCAGATATAGGATTTTACATGTCTGTGTTTATTATATTTAAAATTCTAATATCTCATAGATACATGCTTTTTTTTCTTTGAGAAATGAAGAGTTATTTAAAATTGGGTTTTACTCCTATGAAATTATGCCCCCCCCCCCCCCCTATTCCTTTTCCATTAGGGAACATATTTCAAAACTTTTTTTTTTTTTTTTTTTAGTTATTTTTGTCTGCTATATTTTAAAGGAAAAATCTTACGTACATCTTTTTTATTTATTTATTTTTATTTATTTATTTATTATTATTATTAATATTATTATTTTGAGATATGTAGGTTTATGTGAAATCAAGTGAAAATATATGTGAATTTTGATTATGTGAAAATTTGATATTATATGCGTTATTAATAAAGTAAAATTACGTGTAAAATAACACACACGATTGACTGAAAAATAATTTGAGATGAATAAATTCTAATAATAAGAAATATTTATGTATTTTTTTTTCTTTAATCTTACATCATTCTAAAGTAAAGCTGTAAAATTAAAAAATAAAAATGAGAAAATTACATAACATATTTTTATTATTAAATTATTATTAGTAAAATACTTTTATGTGCAAAATAATATCTACAACTTATTTAAAAATAATTTACTATGTATGAATTCTGATAATAAAGAATATTTGTAGTTTTATTTATTTTTCTTTTAATGTCACCCTATTTTAAATTTTAAAAAAATGTGGAAATTTCATAAAAAAAACTTTATTACTGTATTATTAGTACAATTTTTCTTTAATTGACTGAATATTTACGATGAATAAATACTGATGATAAGAAATATTGGTAATTTTTATGTCACTTCATTCTAAACTAAAATCTATTAGTTAAGTAAAGAAAAAAAAAAAAAAAAAAAAAAAAAAAAAAAAACATTTTTTTTTAAATTTTTATTTAATGCATTATTGTAATATTTGTATCAAATCTTCAAAATTACATATATTATTGATTACTTTTTAAGAAGTTTTAAATAAAGCTTCAACGAAGATTAGAGAGAAATACTCTTTCGTAAATAATCACATTGATAAACTTTAAATCGCATGGGCTGTTTTAGTTCTCATTAGTTACAATATCGAGAAAATTTTCTTGCTTTACGGTCTAATGAACTTATAGATACAAATGATTATTTTAAATGTTCTATTTCCTATTCATTTTCTTTTAATCGTTTCCGCATGACTTTTCTTAAATCGTTCATTTATATTAAACACATTTTAAACCCTAAATCTTATAAGAGATTTTTAATAACATTTTACGACAAAGAAAAATATTTTCGGAAGGATTATGTAATCAAGGAATTTAGATATAGAGTGTGGTTTTAATTAAATTAATTCGAAAATAACGTTACAGAAACATATTTATAAAAGAATTACCCATCGAAATATTGTCATAAAGCTGGCAGTCCGTGAAATTTGAAATTGATGTGTCATGCTTCAATAATTAATTTGTTTATCTGTTGATTTTTATTGTCTTAATTAAACAATTTATACGTTTATAAAAAAACATTATTAAAAATAATAAAACGCACTAATAATAAGTTTGAGATTTATTTATATATTTTATATTAAATATTCAATGCATAAAGTTTTAGATTATGTCCCATGTTTTATCAATTAATAACTTTTGCATTTATATCTATAAAACTGTATATTTATATCTACCAATCTATCCATGTACATATATACCCATATGGATAAATGAAAATCTTTTCGAACATATCACAGTAATAAATGAAAAATATCACAGGCAGGTAATGCCATATGATATTTAATTAAGAAAAGAAATTAACGATAAACATAATCAAATAATAATAATTATAATAATAAAAATAATGCATACAATCAACATTCACAAAGGTCACTAAATGATCTATTGCATGCAAATATAGGTGAATTCCTGTACATCTGTGATCATAAAACTAAGTAATAAGGGATATTAATGCCCGGTTCATGTATGAAAACGAAATTTATTAAACAGGAAAATGAGATAAATGTAATACAAGAACTTTAAATTATATAAAAGAAATACAGAAAAACAAACACTTACATACATAAAACAATCATTTACTTTTAAAAATCAATGTATAATTTTAAGATCCGTTAGCATTCCAGATTAAACATTTTTCAGTCAAGCTTGAAGTAAAAACTATATACATAAAAAACTAAATATTTTATGGTGAGTATTGATATAAATTTAAAAATATAAGGTAAATATGTTTTTTTTGTAAATATTCAGTGCATTAATAATTATTTATAATCAGAGTATTAATAAACCAAGTAATTTAAAATAAATATAAATCTATTTATTTTTTTTTATTACACACACACACATATATATATGTTTCTAAATAGTTAAACTAATAGTTATTTTTATAGCGTAATCATCTACCTTTTTTGTCCCATTAAATAAACTTTCTATTATATAGTATATATATATATATATATATATATATATATATATATATATATATATTTCAATAGTCATAAATTGACATTAGAAACCTTAAAAGTAAAAGAGAAGATCAGGATATTGAAATAAAACATTTCGCAGAACATGGTATAGAAAACATACGTATATCTATTTTGAAAATAGTACCAAATAAATTGGAAAGATTAATTTGTGAAAATGATATGATGATAAGATATGGAACGGTATATCCACACGGTTTAAACGTTATGTTTAATAAAAGTAATGTAATAAAAAATTTTAAATCTAAAAAAATGGATGATTCCATTTATGAAAAACTATATCACGGCATTGGATGTGAATTCATAGAGAAAAGAGGTGATAGTGAGAGAAAAAATAAGTATAGGTCTAGAAAGTGAAATACTTGTAAAAATATTGAGAATGCGATAGTTAATAGTGATTATAAAAGTGGTGATAGGGTTATTAAAGGAATTGTATTTAACATGAAAAAGAAACTAATTCCAGATATATTAAGATTATTGCAATCTAACACAGGAAAAGTGAATGTGGATTTGGGTTTGGATCTTTTGAGATATAGAATTAAAAAACAGAAATTGCAAAAGTATTGTGAGTTAAAGCTATGCCAAGTGGACAGAGTTGATAGAATTTATTGTGTACTAGATTACATGGGAGAGCATTACAAAGGTGTTAACTTTAATAAATTATTAAATAAATATAACAATCTTTTACCAGTAGGAAAGCTAAAAATCGTTAAGGCATTTAGATATGACAAACCATTGGGGCGTATTATATTTAATTATAATGATTACGCAAAAAAATTAAAGGTGAGTGTAGATGATAGTATATGTAACTGTAGTGAAGAGATGTATACTGATTATGTAAATAAAGATTATGGACAAGTCATTACGGGGAATTTGGAAGTTATAAAAGACGAGGAGTTGAGAAGAGTTATGGAATATGGAACTAAATACAGAATTAAGCGTATGATAACAAAAAGTGCTGCGATAAAACGGCTTAATTCAAATATAGAAATATTTATACAAAAAATTATGTACAAGTATAATTTACCATTTACTGCTTTTGAAGAATGGAAGTATCATATTTTTAAGGATTTAAAGAGAGAATATGTGAGGGATGGTGATGTTGTTTCCTATGAAAAATATTTAGAACTAATGAAATCAATTAAAGAACTTCGGGAGAGGTTTATAGTAACTTATGTAGATAAAGCTAATACAAGGTATGCAATAATTTGTAAAAAAGTTATATGGTGAGATTTTAAGCGCAAGTTATAATAATACAAACAATTATCAGCTTATTAATTCAAAAGTTACAGTTATAGAGAACAGGGTTAAGGCATTTTATAAAAAGTTAAAGCTAAAACAGAAAAGCCAAAATTTCCCATATTTAATATTAGTGCCAAAGTTTCATAAAAACCCTGTGAAATTTAGAGTGGTGAGTTGTGGTTATGGAACATATATTGAATTACCCAATAAAAAGTTTTTGAAAGTTTTGAGTGAAATGTTTCAGAAAATGCTATTGGGAGAACAAACATTTATAATAAAAAATAGTTGTGAATTATTGGTTAACTTAACTAGAATAACTAAGTCAAATACAATTACCAGCCTATATTCTTACGATTTTGCAGACCTTTATAATACTATTCATTTAAAAGATTTGAAAGAAAAAGTTATAGAGTTTTATGATAAATATTGTAATAAAGAAAGTGATAAAGATTTCTTCGTTAATTTGTTTAAGTTTGTCGTTCAAGAGAATTATCTGTATGAGGGAAATAAAGTGTACAAACAAATTTTCGGAATCCCAATGGGGGGGAGTTGCAGCTCTATACTATCTGATATCTACTTACATATTCATGAAAAGAACAATAATTTAAACACAGATACATTTTGTTGTAGATATATCGATGACCTTGTATTGGTAAGGTTAAATGGTGAAAATACATATTTTGACTTTCAGTACTACCCTAAGAATTTAAAGTTAGAACCCTCTTCCACGAATTGTAAAAATATAAATTATTTGGACGTAAACAGAAAAATAGACAATGATAATTTGGTAACTAGAATTTATGACAAAAGAAAAGACTTTCATTTTAAAACAATAAAGCTAATGCATTTTACATCTAACGTACATATTTCAGTTAAAAAGAACGTATTTAGAAATGGTTTAGTACGTATAGCTAGATTAAATTCAGACTTGGAAGAGAAGTTTGAAGATATGGTGGATTGGTGTCGTCAGAGCATAGCGCAGGGTTTCCATAGAGGTTTAGTAAAAAGTATGACGTACCAATTCGTGAATCAGTTTAAAAGGAGTACTGAGCTGAAAATGTTGTTGGAAAGAAAGGATGGTTTAGAGAATTGGTTTCATGAGTTTTTTTCATTTAGTCTTGACAGGTGAGGGGAACGTTGCATGCGTAGAACTAGTTTAACCCTGCAGTGCATGTTGTAAGCCATGCCGCCTGTCTCCATATTATTTTTCATTTTGATCTGTTTCATTTTTAGTTCTGGACTATGTTAAAGATATTTTTCGTACTCTATTTGGTTTTAGTTTGTTTATTAATTTTGTTAAGTTTTTGTTGACTTGTTTTATTCTTGAATTTTATGTTTAAATATGATTTTGTAGTTGGTTTTGCTTTTCAATGGGATGTTTATATATATATATATATATATATATATATATATATATATATATATATATGCATACATATATATTTATATATTTCTACTTGTTATATTGTATACACACATGTATGTATATATTAACACTTGTACTAAAGTCACAAAGAAAATATGACCACTGCGTTTATTTATTGAACTGTATATAAAGTGTTTGTAAAGAAAACAAAGATTAAAAAAATAATAATAATAAATAAAAGAAATCGAAATTTATTAGAAACGATCAGATATTCATATTTAAAATTGAATAATATTACTATACTTTTATCGCTATCTATTAAATGTAATACAGTTTTTTTTATATATTAATTCAATACTTTTTATGCATGTTTTATTTCTATGAAAAATCCAAAGTGTTATTGCAGTGACTTTATTAAACTCGTTATATATGCGCGTAAGTCTCACAATTAAAACTTTCTATTTATCCCAAAAGAATACCGAATGAATTAAAAAGAATGATGATAAAAAAAAAAAAGAAGACAAGATAAATAATAAACATTAACTGTTTATATTATGAATATATTTAACCCATTAACAGCCGAATTAATTTTGCAAAACATTATTAGCTGATTATTTCATTTCTAAATTAATATATACAACTGACAGTAAAATATATTAACTTAAACAATTCTTCTGATAGATTTAAATTTAAAGCCTAACCACATTTATTGACGTTTAGTGTTCTAGTGGTAAAACTTCCAAATAGAAAAACTTTGAGATAACAGATTAATTTCTTATTACATGTTGACAAAGATCTCGAATGTAAATTATTATAATATATATTATTTTTCAACTTGATTTACGCTAGCATACTTACGCAAAAAGCAAATATATGTGCGACGAAGGAAAAATCATAAAATGACTATCCAGATTATGAGATAATAATTAATAGTATTCACATAAAACTTCCAGGGATCATTTAGACTGACTCTATAAACTGTCACTAAAAAGCAGAAATTATTTCATGAAACCACAAAAAATATACGTGCCAGTTTTTTAGCTGTCCTCCAATGAGACACTGGGCGCTAACGGATTAAGCAGTGAATGGTTATATCTAAGCAATTTAACTGCGCTCTATTATTGCTGACGAATTGACAGCTTCACAAAATTTCATCACTGATCGTATAGAAATTATGATTATGTCTGCTTTTAAATATGAATACAGTTTAAAAATTAAAAATTCATAGTCATATATATATTTGAATTTTCCTGGGGATAGAACATTTACAAAGCAATTTTCTTACACTTCTTTAAATGACTGGACAATTTTGATTTCAGAAATTTTGTCTTATATCTAAAAATATACTTGATAAATTATCCTGAAATTCTGGGCTTTAAAAAGCATATTATACCTCATAAATATTAGAAAAAGTTGTATCCCAATGATAAAAATGGAGCTTGTAACAAACTAAAGGAGAAACATATGTTTAAAATCACTCTCTAGGAAGTAATATTTAAAATGCATTCTCGATATAGCGTGTGGTTATGAATTTTTTTCTTATTATCTGTACATATATTTTATGAGATTAGCAAGCATATTTTTGTGTTGTAAAGGTTTCTAAATAAATAAAATAAAATAAAATAAATAATAATAATAATAGTAATAATATAATACTATAGATATAAATTCCCGTTTTTGTTTATAATAAGTAAGTTATTAAACTGAATGCCAATCCATTTTTCCGAAACCTGACGGATTAGACAAACTAGACATAACTCTCTGCAATAACAATATAAAAAGAATACTATATACATTATAAAATATGAGCAATTTTGCTAAATAGGTTTTAACTATACACACAAAAGTTAAAATAATAATAATAATAATTTATCATTCAAATGTATTAAGCTACCAAGAAAATATCACGAAACCAAATATATATATATATATATATATATCACCAATGAAATAAACTGAATCTCAGTTTCTACACAAAAAGAAATATAATTAAAACACAGACAGACAAACACACAGATCGATCGCTAAAAAAACTGATTTTCTTATTCGGGGGGTCCTCTAAAGATGTAAATAACAGAAAACTTCAAATTTGATAATTGATCCCAAAACAATACTTTCTCTATTATCTATAGGTTAATGAAAGAAAAAATAATTTATTCAGACAGTGGTTATTGCACTGTTTTCTTTATGACTTTTGTGTACAAAAAATAAATAAGCAAGTATTCTGTGTGCAGATATTAAAGCAAAAATCTCACATCTATCTGTTTTTCTATATGAAATATATAGGGTTATGTGAAATCACGTTTTGCACATGTGAAATCAATTTTGCCCCCTCCTACCACAGGAGGCTTAATTTCTAAAATCCGAAAATTGTTTTTATGTATCAGGTACACTTTAAAGTAAAACATTTACGATTTACTGTTTTTTTTTTTTTTTTTTTTTTTTTTTAATTAGGTATAAAATATTTTGCGAAATAATGCTCTTTCCCTTCCACTTGGAGGAAAAGGGGGCGGATTTTGTAAAATTCGTTTCTTAGTGGGTATCTACGTACTGAAGGAAAGTTTTCACCACGTTTTATTCATCTAGGCGTAGAGGTTTGGGCTGTTCGTTGATGAATCCGTCACTTTCTCAGGGTAAACGATTACACACATATATATATATACAGAGAGAGAGAGAGAGATTACGATCAATGATTAATCATAAGCTATTTCTTAGTGATTTTATTCATGTATATACTTTTATGCTATGAGATGTTGATACAGTAATTTAGGTATGGGTAACCATAACAATAACATTTTACTTCCATTACCCTGCTACCGAAGGTAATAGTATTGTATTTGGTCCTAAAATTCGAAATCGAGTTTTCACCTGATTTGAATGTTTTAAGGTTCCCTGAGTTCACAACAGTGGTTTTTGGCAGTTGTTCAGTGTGTGTGTGTGTGTGTGTGTGTGTGTGTGTGTGTGTGTATGTATGTGCGGAATCTTCTGACTATCATATCTCCAAAACTAATAAAGATAAAACGACGAAACTTCAGAATTGACACAGATACAGAATTGTACAGATAAAGTTTCCAAATTTTGGTGACGATTGAAAAACCGGAAGTGGACCATTGGAAACCGCAAGTCTTAAAAACGTCTCTAACGATTTTCTTCAAAGTTGCTATATAAAAGCTCATAAGTCATAAGTTGCTATATTAGATTTCTTTCCGAATTCTACAGTTGATAAGTTCAGGAATATTAATAGGCGCCCTGTATAAATAGCTCAATTTCAGATTTCGCAAGTGCGTTCCATTAAAAACGGCTGTACGGATTATTTCAAATTCGGCATAATAACTCTTTTTACTTTCTACTATATTCCATAGATAAAAAGTATTGGATTCGTAAAAAAAATCGACTTCGGTTTTCCGTGGATTTATATATTTTGAAAGATCCAGAATACGATTTGACCATTTTTAGAAAATGTCTGTCTGTCCGTATGTCTGTGTGTGTGAGAGAGAGACAAAAATTTTGTGGTGAATGTATCTCAGTAACTACGCACAAAATTGCGAATAATTTTATATGTAGATGCACATGCAGCTTGTCCTAAATTAGTGCATATGAACTTTTGGTGTCAGCTGTTTAACAGGTGACGCTGCTATGCAGCGATCTCCCCAATTTAAGGGAAGGCAAAATCTCATAAACTATTGCATAAAAATGTATATAAAGTCATATATAGATGCATTGCAGTGATATCCATAATTTATAGCAAGGTTATACCTCAGGAACAGCTGCACAAAAATTCATAAAAGTTCATATATAGATGCGACCTGATATAAATTATTAACCTTTGTTGCCAACTGTTCAACAGGTGATGCTGTTATGCAGCGATTTTCATAATTTAACAAAAGTCTATATCTCAGGAACTACTTCATAAAAATTCATAAAAATTTATTTGCAGATGCAATTTGACATATGTAAGTGCCTACAATTATTTGGGTTCAACTGCTCAACAGGTGGCACTGCTGTGCGGCGATTTTCATAATTTAAGGAAGGGTTATATATCAGGAAGTACTGCGCAAAACTGCATATTTTTTTTATGTAGATGCACCTTTACATAAGTTACTGCGAATCAACTTTTGGTACTTATTGCTCAACAGGTCGCGATCCTATATAGCGATTTTCTGAGTTTAAGAAGGACTATATTTTAGGTTCTACTGTGTATAATCGAACAACACTTGATATGTGAAAAAGCCATTATAGTCCGGTCAAAAAACCGGAGCCCGAGTACTTTTTGGAGGGGACCTACTTTTTATGCTTGTAACTCATTTTTGACATGTTATGGAGGAAATATAGTGAGGGTACCATTTTTGTAATTTGGGCGTCTGGTCGCCATTTTGAAAAATAGAGACTGGTGTTAACTGTAAATTAAAACACTGAAATTTCCAAATTTTTTGGATTATTTCCAGTTGTATGGTGTCCATCGAAAGATAAAAACACATTCTGCTTCTTCATTAAGCATTTGTCTTTATTACTGAAGAAAGCAAATATTTACAACAGGAAATATGTCTTATTTAGTGTGATAAAAAAAATTTAAGAGTAGCAAATTTCCGATGATATAGCAAATTCTATGCTGTTTAATTTTGAGATCACATTAATTAGTTTGTACCAGTTATGGTTTATGTTTGTTCCAGATGATTAATTAACTCGTTAATGGAAAATGGATACTCCTGGTCAGTTAAAAACCGCAAAAACTCAAAGTTTGTTGATTGCAGTGCCGCCAAATTCGAGGAAAAAGAAAGCTAAATATTACGCAGAAAATGAAAGTGCGATATGTGAACAATTAAATACGTCCAAATATTTCTTTACAGCAACCAAATCAGAATAGATGGAATAGCATTGCAAAGAATGCGCAAGAATGCAAAGTTTTAGGCATGAAGTAAGTATGATAGCATTCATGAGAAATTAAAAGATGATACTTTTCCTAGGAAAATTCACAAACTTTGCAAGCTTCAAATTGTTGGCCAGAAACAGGCACGAGCGCAAGAATTGTATAAAAGATCCGTTCTTGGAACAAACGATTAAAAATGTATTGAACATTCTAATCACCAGTCGAATGAGACACGCTTTCGTAGTAAACGTACAGGCCATACTCAGTCGCCTTGCATTGTTTGTAATGAACTATTGCGACATGAAATCAGGAAATAAACTTAGGAAAAGAAAACCTATGAAATTTCGTAGACTAAAGCTTTGGATGTTTGGAAAACATTTTTAAAGCTGTTAACCACGTTGAAGATGAGCAAACAAAGAATAGGCTACAAGCTCTAGTTACATTCTGTGAAAGTGACGGTGAGGTCGTAAAAGCAGCTATGTTGGACATTCAGTATCGTAAGACGGATAAAAAATATGTTGCAAATCAGTATACAATGAGGCCGCTAGTGATGTCAAAATAATAATAAAAATAAAAATAAAAAAATATATATATATAACAAAAAATATAATAACGAAGGCAGCGACTGAATTGGATATCTGTAAAACACACTGAAGCCTTCAATAAACTGTGTGAGTATATTGCCAAGTACTTGGATATCCGTAAAGAAGCATTTATGCTTAGGGACTTTATGTATGAATATGAGCAAACCCAGATACATATGATGATATCCAACGAATAAATCACAGCCACTTGCGATGATAATCACCCCTTAGATCACTTCGCCAAAAACTAGAAACACACTTTGAGTAGGTTATTGAATTTCAATCGAGATTTAGTCGAAACGAGTCCTCCCTAGTATTTTTCCCTAAGCATGAGGGAGCGTATGTGGAAATAAGTGCCCTGAATAGTTGGGGCACAAAAACTTTAAATTCGATTAAAAATATTTTGAAAATACTTCCCAGCAAACATAAGAAAGTGTCACAATTGCCATGGCTCTCTCAGTTTCAAGAACTGCAAAACGAATTATACACCTAAGGACATTCACAATTTAATAGCGTTTCTAGCTGTTCCCCATTGTAAATTAAAGACAACCATGCAGTGATTGAATAACATTTGCAACAAGCAGTATGTTTGTTTTAACAAAGTGTCATGCACTCAATCACAGAAAAACGCCAGCCAATATCAGTAAAAAACTTAACTGCTATCAAGGAACTTATTAATATCCTTAAAAAAATTTAGAATTGCTATTTCATATAACAACGTACTCGATGAGTTATCAGCATTAGCATTAAAGGAATACAATAAGACAAATCTAAATTAAATGGATTCAAATATGCTATTATGTCTACGTGATATTACATCAGGTAGGTCAGGAACAGTCGTGATGGATAATGACGAGTTTTGTGAATACGGATTAACAGGTTCCGAGACAAGTTACTATAGAAAAATCAGAATGTCCCCACCATATTCTTTTCGAATTAAATTAAGTGCCGATGGGACAAACCTGAAGGCAAATGGATTCTAGCTTCCCCTGTTATTACTTAAATCTATATCTATGATGCCAGAAACAGCAAGCCAAAAGCGAAGAGGTTGGAACCCAAGGAACAAATAAAAGTAATGCATCGATTAATTGCTCACTCGCATCATCGAATGTTTAAAGTGACAGAAAATGTACTCTCGTATACTGGTTATCATTGCAATCTTTTTAGAAAGATTGAAAGATGAAAACTTATAATGTCAAATATTACCAAAAACCACCGAGTAAAAATTTTATAAAGACATGTTGGATTGGTATCAACGAGTAGCAGAACATAAGAAATGACACTAATTTAAATTGCTGCTGATCAAGCTATCTATAAACACATTGAAGAGTATTTGTACGATAGTAAAGACGAGAGTAGATGACAATTATATGAACACAATGTTAACTGATATTACACCATGGATCTCTTGTGTTATAATCTTACATCTGGTGAGTATAAATACCCGATTTAAAGCACCAAGGCCGTGAAGCAGATACCAGAGCGTTTTTCCATGAAGCTCAATTACTTGTTCTCAAACAATTATTCTTGATTTTGAAGTTACTGATTATGGATTATTGCTTCATACATCAATCACCTTTCTGAAACAGACATGTATATGTACAAGAAAAAGTTGGAAAAAGATGCAAATTTCTGTCAAAACTGGTCGTTGTTCTCGGAACAAAAGGTAGCAAATGCTGCACTTGGAATGTGTATGTTTACAGGTTGTCATACAATAGAAGGCTTTTTTTTTTACTTGAGGCAGGTGACAACTGTGAAACGCCTTCTTTTACAAAACAATGTGACACTCTTGCAAACATTGCATCATCTTGGAGTGAAAGAGGAATTATCAGAGGAGCTCAGTGGAATTTTTAAATATCAGAATAATCTAGAATGACCCAGTGAGTGAACGACTGTGTAAAGCTTAAGCATGTAAAGGGCGTCAGATGCCTAGTGTGATACTGCTAGGCTGTCTAATGAAGACTCCTTTAGACAATATTGACTTCGAAGTCACTTGCAGACTTACGAATACGAGGATGCGAAGTCAACAAAATGTCTGTTTTCCACAATATTTGTGTGAAAGAGAAAACAAATTGGACTGCAACCTGTCACACACAGAATACTCCTTTTCCCAGTTAGAGCACAGTTGTCTCAGGCCAAAACAGATTTGAAGAGGAATCAGATGGGAAACAGAAGACGAAAATGCCCATTCCATAATGTATGACTCAGCTGCAGAAGACATCGATGCAGATGAAGTGCTTGGTGCCTAAGTGTTTTACGATATGAGATGCATAAAGATGATTATGCGCTTTCACATATGCTTAGGGCATAAAAAAATATCTTTTACCTTTTAAAAACATTATTACTTGTATTAATATGTAGTGCTTACTCTGCAAGATCTAACATATCATAATAATAAAGTGATATAACCAATGTTAACCATATTTATATTTTCATGTTTTTATGTATAATAACTATTAAATTTTCAGATTAAAGACTTTAACATAGTGAAATGTATAGATTCATTAATTATCTGTCCAACAACACCTTAAATGTGGAAGTTGTCCAAGTAAAGGTCAATTTTTTTGTGTTTTTTCTTACTGTTAACACTAGGGGCCATTTTTCAAAATGGCGGTCAATCGCCCAAATTACAAAAATGGCACCCATGCTAAATTTCATTCTTAACATGTCAAAAATTAAATGCAAACATAAAAAAAAGTCCCCTCAAAAAACGCACCTACTTCGGTTTTGTGACCGGACTATTATGGGACATGCCGAATCAATTTGGGTGTATATCTACCAATGGGTTGCGCTGCTATAGTGCAGTTTTACCTGTGAACGGGAATGCTATATTTCAACTTCTATGTCATTTAACTGTACGAAATTTCATAAATGAGATAATCATTATGAAAACGCATTTTTTAAAGATGTTAGTTAAACTGGGTTTGTTTGGATATTTAGTGCTAGTTTCTCTAAAATGAAATCGCCTGCATTCCTTATTATAGATAATTTTAATAAAACTATTTGAACTGAGTGAATTTATATAGGAAAATATAGAAGAAAGTATTATGGGGGCCACAACATACTAGTTGAGATATCCTTTCAAATGTAATTGTTGTTTCCCGGTCAAAAATTGAGTTTGTCACGTTTTGGTGAAAGCCCGCTCTGATGATTTTCATGAAAATTGTTACATAAATGAATTTTAAATATCGCTTCTCATGTATTACATGGTTATTACAGGAAAATTAACAGCCATCCTGCTTAGGTAGGTTAATTTTAGATTTCGGAAATTGGTGTTTAAAAAAATAACTCAACCATTTTTCTGTTATTTTCTAACTTGTCATGTAAACTTTGTTTTATATGTCTTTACTCGTGTATTAAATTTCTCATACCAGAAAAATTTTAGGTTTTTATAATTCATTAGGTCAATTTTACGTCTTCTGTTAATATTATATTTAAAAAAAAGCAAAAAAAAAAAAAAAACCATATAATACGTGTAATTGTGGGTAATGGAAATCGTATTGTTGTTTCACATCAGATATATATATATATATATATTTAATATGATAATATTTTTGATGCCGATTATGTTGATTTTTTACATTGTATTGATTGACGATTTGCATCGAAGATTTTTTTACAATTTAACGAAATAGAAAAATAAAATTGTGTACTGTATTAGATAAATTTCTAATAAAATTTTAACATATTTTGAACGAACAAATATATATATATATTTTTTTAAAGCCTAACCGAAAATGTCATATACTGTTTAAATAAATAATTTTTCTGAATATAAATGCACAAAATCTTATACTTTATATGTTTAGCCTAGTCGAATACAGTTTTCAGTTTTATAGAAGCATAAAATGTGCAATGTACAAAGTCAGCAAAACAGGAATAGTACGCGTGAAGTAAACTTCGAAAGTTAAGATTTGTTTCAATATTTAAAGTTTATTGTATTACTGTGTAAAGTAATAACATTTCCTGGAAAAAAAATTTTTGTCTTTAAAAGTTTTGGAAAAAGGTTTGTCGGAATATAACTCTTAGCATTGTTCCAGTTTATCAAGATTTTGGTTCTTTCTTTCTTTTTCTTTTCTTTTTTTTGGGGGGGGCATTTAAGTAACAATATTGCTGTTTCTAAAATGTATATAAAAATTAAATAACGTATTGTATCAGTTTTAAAAGCAAATTAGGTGCAATATACCTGCCGCGCATAGCATAGAATTTTTAGTTCAAATTATTTCAAGTTATTTTAAGTTTATTCTGTCTCATTTTACGTATGTAGTTTTTTCAAACTATGTGAAACCGTATTTTTATATTAAAGAATAATTTTGTTTAATAAAAGTTAATAATAATAAGATTTTTAGGCACTTTGTACCCTAGCTCGTTATTCTCAAATTTATGCCTGACAAAGGGTTAATAAATAAATTGAATAAACTGTGAAGTAGTAGCTTAAAAAAAAAAAAAAAAAATTATACATAATTTAAATGTTCTGCATGATAATATATTAAAATATTAACAAATAGAAGTAGCAATACGAATTTCAAAGCAATGTTTTGTTCTGGAAATATTTATTTTAACAAATATTTTAGAGCATTTTTAATTATCTATACATTTTTAAACAATATATGTATATATATCGTTTGTACTGTTTTCTTATTTAAGTATGTAAGAGAATTTGTAAATTAATATATATTATGTCTTAAAAGAGACAATGGCTAAAAAAGCACACGTGTCATAATTAGTTGTATAAAAAACACTTTAGAAATACGTAATTTAAAATTATTATCTCAGTGGTTAGAGCATCCGCGCGTTAAGCCGAGGGCCCGGCTCGATTCCCGGGTCTGGTATTTTTCACATAGTTGGTATAAAACATCAATCTTCCACTCCAATCTGTCGGAAATGTATTTTCAAGGTTGAGGAATAAAAGGTCTAAATTAAAAAAAAAGTTTCGTGGTCTATTGGAGTTGTGCCGTGGTAAATATTGTCACCTGATATAGCTGTAATTGCAGACTCGAAGACTCTGCCAACGTATATTAAGTGAGAGCTAGTTATCAGCCAGGGTAGCTCAGTGGTTAGAGCAACCGCGAGTTAAACGGAGGGCCAGGGTTCGATTCCCGGCTCTGATATTTTTCACATAATTGATATAAAAAATCAGCCTTCCACACCAATCTGTCTTAAATTTATTTTCAAGGTTAATGAATAAAATTTCTTAAAAAAAAAAAAAAAAAAATGTGGTCTATTGGAGTTGTGCCATCGTCACTTGATATAGCTGCATTTGCAGACTCGGTGACGCTACCAACGTATATTCAGGGAGAGATGCCGAGCGAGACATCAGCTAGGGTAGCTCAGTGGATAAAGCATTCGCGCGTTAAGCGCTGGTTCTGGGTTCAATTCCTGTCTGTGGTATTTTCACATAATTAGTATAAAAAATCAACCTTCCACTCCAATCTGTCGGACATTAATTAACACCATTTACAAATATATACCTTTTGGCTTTAATTTCTAAAACATCTTCAGGAAGGACAAAATAAATAAATAAATAAAACAAAAAAAAATAAATAAATAGATAAAATAAAATAAATATAAATAAATAAAATAAAAATAAATAAATAAATAAGTAAATAAATAAATGTTTATTTTCAGCAGTTTATGTAGTTAAACAGTAGTTTGTAGTTACAGTTGCAGAAACTTGACACAATTATTGTAGTTGAGCAGTCCGTTAGTAGGAAAATATATGTGTAAATTTAATTTATAGTAGCTATTAGAAAACAGAAGATTGGGTTTTCTTGTTGACGTAACAAGACTTCAACATTGTGTTTTCCAATAGCTACTACAAATTTATTTATATATTTTCCATTTAACGGACATGTCACTTACAAGAATTACTTCAAGTTTGTGTAGCTGTAACTATAAACTGCATTTAACTAGTTAAACTGTTATATCTTGTCCTTCCTGAAAATGCCTTAGAAAGGGAAATGTATCGAATTGTACATATTTTAAAAAATAGTTTTAATTAAATTTAATAATTTCAAATTACGTGTTTCTAAAGTGTTTTTAATACATCTAATATAACAATGTAAATAAATATTTTTATTTCGGCAAAATTACAAATTCTGATGATTTTCAAATGATAATTGAATGTACCTTTAATTAATGACAAATGTATATTTTATTAAGCACAGATACCAACTTTTGTAACTAATATTCTTATTTTTACTAAAAGAAGTAATTTATTATAAATATAAATAACGATATATAAAATAAAAAAAACACTTTTTTTTTTTTTTTTTTTTTTTTGATAATTCATTTATTTATTTTTCTAAAAAAAAAATATATATATATATATTAATATCAAATGTTTTAAAAAATATTATTTATTTATTCTGCAAGAAAAAAAAATATTTACATTTACATACAATATTTACAATGTGTATTCAGAATTATTAGGATACATACAGTACATTGAGTTTGTGAAATAAAAAGCGAGGAATTAAATACAAATATAGCAAAAAATAAATAAATCTATATATATATATGTTACGGGCAATGTAATTATTTAGGTCAGTATTCATAATGCTTGGTTATTATGAATACTGACCATTAAAATTGGGCAATTTGATAAATTTGAATTACTTTACGATAATTTCTCACATTGCCCGGTCATTATAAATACCGCTATTATTTCTTTGGGCACTTTGATTAATTGACAGCAATGGGACAACAACGTGCGTGTGGTGTGATTCTGGCTGGCCAATCAGCATTCATTTTCAGTCGCTTGTCGTCTGTGCCGGTACCTGTGGCTTGCGTCGCGTTATTTACGTTTTCCGGCTGCCTTTGGATGTTATTTAACTTATGTGCGACAAATGCTTATTGATGTATGTCTTAAATTGACTTTGGGTTCTGTTTATTTAGTGTTAGTGATTTTTCTATAAAATAAAATGCAGGAACAGTTAGTAACTGATGTCAGTGACATGAAGCATCGTTTTAATGAACGTCTGGATGAATTATGTTCATCAAAAGCTCAGAATACACAAATTCTCACAAAGCCACAATACTTGGAGTTAATAGAAAAGGTTAAAACATCTAGAAGCAAAGTGGTAAATAAAAAACCCGAAGATTATCAGCGTTTACGTAGGTTTGACGCAATGACTATTGGAGAGAAGGATAAGTTGATAGTTCCTGTAGAGGAAGGTAAAGAGCAGATAAGATTTTACGTACATCGGGAAGAGATATTTCAACTCTTACATGATGCACATATAGCAATTGGGCACGGTGGTCGAAACCGTATGGAAAAAGAGCTAAATTCAAAGTATAAAAACATTACAAGGGAAATGATTGTTACATATCTAAATTTAGGTATGACCTGCGAAAAAAAAACACAGTGTGCCAAAAAAAGGTTTAGTTGTTAGACCGATACTAAGTAAGAATATGAATTCAAGATGCCAAGTCGATTTAATTGACATGCAGTCACAAGCTGGTGATCACTATAAATTCATACTTGTATACCAAGACCATCTTACTAAATTTATTCAACTTCGACCTCTTAAAAGCAAAAGAGCAGAAGAAGTAGCTGATGTGCTTTTGGATATTTTTGCAATTTTTGGTGCGCCCAGTATTTTGCAAAGTGATAATGGGAGAGAATTTGCTAACAGTACTATTAGCGAACTATGTAGCATGTGGCCCGAGTTGAAGATGGTGCATGGGAAGCCCAGACACTCTCAAAGTCAGGGTTCCGTAGAACGTGCGAATCAGGACGTGGAAAATATGCTTTGTTCGTGGCTAGAAGACAATAGCTCCAGGAAATGGTCAGAAGGCTTACGTTTTGTACAGCTAATGAAGAACAGAGCTCATCATAGTGGCATCAACTGTACTCCATGTTTGGGACAAAGTTAAAAGTTGGTCTAAAAAGTTTTTTACCCACAGACGTTCTGCATAATATAAATTGTGAAGAGGACTTAGAAGTTCTAGTAAAAGATCAGAACAATTTACAGTCTGTAGAAGAAGGTCCATTGCAAAATAAACCTGAGTCACATGTGTTAGCGGAGCTACCAGGTCCAAGTCAACATGATGTGGAGGAACTACTTTCTCTTGATAGTTATGTTCAAACTTCAACTTTGCTAGCTAAACCAAGCCCTGATTTACATAATAAAGAATTTCAAGAATCTTTCGGACATGAAGATTCCCCGGAAGAATCCTAGGCAGATTTCAGCAAGCAATCTAAAAAAAAACAAGCTGAAAAAATGGTTCAAACTTCTAACTCAAAATACCCTGATACTAAAAAAGGTGACACAGTTAGAGTTCGAGTCCCAGATGTCGACAGAGGTCGCACCGATGGAAGAAATATTTTGGCATTTGTTCCTGAAGTAACAGATGCTAATCTGTATAAATTAGGCACGAAACACGAAATTCTAAATCAATTTTATGCCAGGAACCAATTTACAATATGTAATGAGAAGTTTATATATGGCGAAGATATTCCACAGACAGAGATTTCACTAAGAGAATGTGCAAGATTGTCATCCAAGACAGGGGGCCAAGGCTATAGTCGATGTGGCTGTAAAGGTGGCTGTAAATCCGACAAGTGCAAGTGTCGTAAAGAAAAAAAGCTATGTAACTCGAAATGTCACCAAAGTGGAAGCTGCTCTAATAAATAGACCCTCTATGTATTGCTACATTGACATTTTGTGTAAATATAAATTTGTAAGTACGTACATATCTAATATATTATTTTTATTTGGACTTAAGTTTTGTTTGTACTTATTTCATCGCCACCGGTTTGTTTCTCAGCATGTGAAATTTTATTTGTTATTTTTTGTTTGTTACTTTGTCAGTTAGGTATGTAAAAATTTGTTACTTTTTATAAGAAATATGAATAAAAATGATTTTTAAATTGCCCACTTGACTTTTAGCATTATACATAATGACCGGGCAATGTAATATTTGCAACATAATTTATCATTTTGTCATATCCTTTTGGGCACTTTTTAAATTGCCCTGGCATTATAAACAATGCCCAATTATTTACATTGCCCGTAACATATATATAAATGAATGTTTGTCTGTATGTCCTTTATAAAATCGTAAACGGCTTGACCGATTTCGATCATTCTTTTTTTGTTTTTTTCCTTATAGGTCAGGGATGGTTTTGGAAAAAAAAAATTGAAAAAATTCGCCCCCCCCCCAGAGGGGAGGGGGAGGGGTGCAAAACGTGAATTCAAAAAATCCTTCATATCTCAAACAAAAAAACAGATATCCGTAAATTTTTTTGCTTTAAAATATTGCTAATATAAATGTCTAAAAACAATTTCTGGAATTTTCGAAATTCGGTCCCCAAGGGGGGGGGGGGGAACGGGATTTCACATGCCTAAAACGCGATTTCGCATAATCCTATATATCTCAAACAAAAAAAAAAAAACAGATATACGTGAAATTTTTGCTTTTAAATATAGCTAATACAAATATCTAAAAAACAATTTCTGGAATTTTAAAAATTCAGCCCCCAGGTGGGGCAGCAGGGGCAAAAACAATTAGAAATACAGTTAGGCCTTTCAAAATTGGTACAGATAGGTTTCAATAGCCTGCAAGTTGAATGGGGATATTTTCGAAAGTGTAAATTTATTAGGAGGGGAGAGAAGTGAGGAGGGGAGAGGGGGGGGGGCAAAATTAAAAAATTTAAATAGAGTTAGATCGTTCAAATTTGGTATATTGAGGTTTTCGATACTTACAAATCGATTGCGGATATTTTCGAAATTGTAAATTTATTAGGAGATGCGGGAAGGGGGTAGAGCGGTAAGGGGGGGCTATGGGCAAAAACAAATAGAAATACAGTTAGGGCATTCAAAATTGGTAGAGATAGGTTTTAAAAGCCTGCAAGTCGAATGGGGATATTTTCGAAAGTGTAAAGTTATTAGGAGGGGCGAGAAGGGGGGAGGGCATGGGGGGGCAAAAAAATAAAAATAGAGTTAGATCGTTTAAAATTGGTACACAAATGGTTTTCGATACTTAAAATCGAATGCGGATACTTTTGAATTTGAAAAATTATTAGGAGGGGCGGTAAGGAGGGGTGGAAAGGAGGGGCTATTGGCAAAAACAAATAGAAATGCAGTTAGGCCGTTCAAAATTGGTACAGATTGGTTTTAGAGGCCTGCAAGTCGAATGGGGATATTTTCGAAAGTTAACGTTATTAGGAAGGACGGGAGGGGGGGCGGAGGGGCAAAAAAAAAAAAAAAAAATAGAGTTAGATCATTCAAAATTGGTACATAGAGGTTTTCGATACTTATAAATCGATTGCGGATATTTTCGAATTTTTTAAATTATTGGGAAGGGGGGTTAGAGTGGTGGGGCAAAAAAATAATAATAGAGATAGATCATTCAAAACTGGTGCATAGAGGTTTTTGATATTTACAAATCGATTGCGGATATTTTCGAATTTGTAAAATTATTTGGATAGACGGGAGGGGGGGGCGAATGGGTAAAATAACAGAAATAAGAGTTACAGTATTTTGGGAATTTTTTTCGAAGGCAGTGAGAACCCGGTGCGACATTTTTCCTAATCAGATTTTGTTTCTCTCTCTTTTTTTTTTTTTTTTTTTTCACGTCATAAAAATTAATGCAATTTTGAGAATTCAGTAATTATAGTGATTCATTTAAAAATAGGGTCCAGCGAAGCGGGCGAAGCGGGCGAAGCCTTCTAGTAAATAGATAAAATAAAGTAAAATAAAATAAAATAAAATAAATAAATAAAGTTATTTATTTTCATTTCATTTATTTATTTATTTTATATAAGGGCTTTAAAGTCTCCTTAAAATTTAAATATGATTTATAAAGGCCGTTAAAGTTAAATTTTAAATATAATTTCGTAAATATTGGCTGTTGCGTATTTTAAATCTCTTTTTTAAATTTGACAGCTTTTTTAAGGTGTTGATAAAACAGTTTGAATATTTATTTTATTTCCTACTCTCGCAAGTGTAGTTTACTGCAAAAATTCTTTGCGGGTGATTGCATATAATTTTTGTCTTTAAAACATTTTTTAACTCTTGTTGGTGTCACTGGTAGTATTTTTCGACACAACCGCTTCAGGTAGTTCACGATTGTCCAATAAATATGTTATATATTTAAAAGTAATTAAAAATTCCCAATAAGTAATAGCAAAATCCATATAGTAAAGGAATAATCTAAATGATATAATCTATATGTGTATATATATATATACTCTTTTAATATATATGGAAATCATAGAAACAATGCTACTTGAATATTATTTAGCAGTTGATTGAGCCGCTTATCTAGTACTCGCTTTTGTGTTTCAAGTTTATATCTTTATAATTCAAATAATATAATTCAAATAATCAACTCAAAAACCTCCAGTTGTCTCACAGGCTTTGGAACCACTCGCATCGTTCTGCGTTTAACGATTCTTAAGATATAGTCGTACTGACATACAAATGAATTTTAATTGTATAATATTTCATAACAGTTATATAAACAAGGATAAAGGCAGTATGTTATGTAAAATTCCATGGTTTTTCCTTAATTAATGTTACATGTAACAAATTCAGCATCAAATTAAGAATACAAAAAAAAAAAAAAAACTCTGGTTTTAATTGAGAACCTCCTCCTTTTTGAAGTCGGTTAAAAACTAAAGGAAACGTATTTTTTAGTATAGTTTAAAATGTAAGTAAAAATTGGTTCTTTAAAAGTTTTTTTTTTTTTTTTTTTTTTTTTTTTTTAATAAAAGAGATCTGAGAAAGAAAATGACATTTTTGCATCACATATCTTTTATGCTATATGTTTCTCACTGTTAAGGTATATATATATATTATTTAAACATAAATCATGCATAATATATTAAAATAAATAACTTACAAATAAAGGAAAAATACTTTCTAAAAGGCATTTTTTTAAATCCTTGTGTGTGGAAAAGCGTAAGCGTTTCTGTAAATTCATGAAAGTTTTTACAAAACTTACTGATGTTGAATTTTAAAAATGATACATTCCAATGTGACGATTACATATTTCGAAAAAAAAAAATATCTTCGAAAGTAGAGAGAAATATTTTTGAAATCTTTGTATGAAATAATATGATTACCCTTTTAAAACTGAAACATGAAGATCTTGTACTCTTAAGATTACTGACTTGTAAAACGATGCTTATTCATCTGAACAAGTTTTACTGCATCATCATTTTATTCAAGCTTTTGAAATAAACTTGAAAACGATCTTTCTCTTAGTTAATTTTTCTCAGTTTCTCTTAGTTATAATCGACTTTTTTTTTTTTTTTTTTTTTTTTTTAAATCTTAGTTACTTTTAATTGCGTAAGCATCTTAGTGTATTTGTAGAACAGTATAGTTTATTTACATATTCATATCTTTCACTTTGAAAGGAATTCTTTACTATCGTATCGCAAAATAAATAAATGAATAAATAAATAAAATAAAAATAAAAATAAAAACTTGGCAGTTTTATTAATCCTCAAGTTCGTTCATGTGTTTTCACTGTAAAAAATAACGTTAGTTTTTACATTAAAATGTGCTGGGAAAAAAGGATGACATGTTATGTTGTTAAAATTGAATAATTTATACATAAAAAAAAAAAAAAAAAAAAAAAAAAAAAAAAGTCTAAAAAGAGTCTACTTACTGCTGTAAAAAAATCTACCGCCATTTTCTTCGGTGTAACTTCTTAAATATAACCAGTTTTTGTACTTTTTTCAGTCGTTCTCTCAATATTTATTCGGATTCTAAATTTAATATCTAAAGCTGTTTCTCTTGACAGTGGTTGCAACAATTCTATAATTGAGATTTTTAAATTACTGATTCGTGATCCTTCACATGCTTTTATATCTATTTTCTTTTCGATATCAGTAGTGTTTTTTTTTTTTTTTTTTTTTTTTATAAAAGTTAGTTTTTCTATCGCTTCATTTGTAAATCATATAACTTTACCATTATTTCTTCTCTCACGAAAAAACTAGCCTTTACCATATTAAAAGAATCTATTGGTTTTTATAACTTTTGGTTTATCTATAGTGTCTTTTGTTAATACCGACTATGATATATTTCGGAACAAAATGAAAACATAAATTCGTTTAAAATAATATATGGTGGTATACACAGAGTACGAAGTAAAGTTGCGAGGAGGCTTTTATCACTGCAACCATTGGTCGCACACACATACTTCCAATTACAAAACGTTTTAAAAAATGTAAGTTTCTATGACATAGCATGTTTCAATTTAATAAATCAATTTTGAAAATTACAAATATTAACATTTTATAATTTCAGCATGCCATTAAAAGTCATATTTCGTAAAAAGTTAATTCTAATACTTATCCTAACAAATATAACACAAAAATGATAACGCAGCCAAAATTTAGAGAGATATTTATTTCTAATGTTAGTAATTTTTCTATATCAGTTCGACCTTTATTAAAGGGTCCATTAAAAAAGGACAAGAAAAGGTGAAAAAATCGCAAAATATGAAACTAAATATCTCGTTCAATTTAGGGTGCACAGAAGTGAAACTTTTTTTGTGTTATATTTGTTAGGTTAAGGGGAACGTTTAATAAATATGATTATAGAGTCCTGGAAACTGAATAAAAAGTTAATCTTTGTTTAAAAAAAAAAACATTTAAATTAAAACATGCTATATCATAAATACTTACATTTTTCAAGACACTTTATAATTGTAAATCTCAATTTCAAGATATTTTATAATTGTATGCCTTAGACTCATGATTGCGAAGACAAAGGCCTCCTCTCGAATTTACTTTGTACTTTGCATATTTTAAAACAGGAAATCTACAAATAGGTAATTGCTAAATTAACCCTTAAATGCCCTGTGTTGCCTTTCGGAAGGATACCCAATTGTGTCTTCTAAAGTATTGTTATAATAATATTGAAGCTCTAATGCCTCATTTTTGCCGATTGGCAATAAAGTACTTTCTAGCTATAAACCACAGTTAAAATAAAGTATGATTCTCTAAAGTATTCTTCCAGCGATTAATTTAAGATGGGGATACTAAACAATTTTTTAATTGATTTAAAAAATAATAAGGTATTTCCTGGTTAATTTACAGACATGATACTTACTGTGACAAACATTGATCTTCACTGTAACTAAAACTTTATTAGTTTATACTAATATGATGTGTTTAATTATTATAAGTCAACAAAAAATTTTTAGAAAACTTTCAGTACATTTGTACATAAGTAAATATGAATGGTGCTAAACCTTCTTTAAAATCATAAAATGTGGATTTCAATGTTTTTTATTTATTTATTTATTTTAAATATTAAAATACATGATATTTTCTAAAAATGACATAAAAATACGCATTTATTACAATAGAAAAGAAAAGATAGAGATAAAGATGATTGAAAACTAGATATTTATCGCAGACGTTCGGAGTGTTGGTAATTTGGCAATAAATATGATGTGTTGAGTCTAAATGCAAACTGGGCAAAATGACTGTAGAAACTTTTAAAATTCCTAATGGCAGGAAAAAATATAATAATAATTGCTTATTTATTATCGATAGGGCACCAGATTTTTTTTTAATACAGGTTAAATATAAATAAATATATATTTATATATAAACATCTGATAGTTAATCCTGACGTTCACTAGTAAAAGAAATGATTTGAAGATCACGAAGTGAATGCAGCCAAATCGCTTATAACACCATTTAGCATTTCACATGGTTACCACTAGAGGTGATGAAACGTTATATGCGAGATTTATACATGATATTTACCATCGAATTTAATCTTTCAGTGCCTACATGTTAAATGAACAAGATCGGGGAAACCGGAATTTCAAATATTCCCATCACGAGAAGTCTGTCGATGTCTAATTTTGAGACAGAAGAAGCTATGGTAACTTAAAACGCCCGCTAATGTTATTGTTTTCGCCAAATGTCTGTGTCAGGAATACTTGGACTGGATTAGCAGTGTCACTTGTTGCTCAGTCTTGATTAAAAATAACGGTAAAAAAAGGCTTAACTATTTCCGGCAAACATGGTAAGCCCTTTCCGCATAAAAGCGTTAAATAACGCTGCGTATTCACCATCACCACAGGCGTTTCCCCGTGATTTAATGGATACTCAGTTTCAAAGAAAAAAGGGTGCTATGATGAAGAAAACTGTGAACCTACAACACACTATCGCTTATGAAAAATTCAAGGTTTTCTACGCGTTGCAATGAAGCGAAAAATATGTTTTATTTTTCAACAAGATATTAAATACCCACAATTAAAAAAATATATATATATGCAGAAATCTTACGGGTTTTGGCCGTAAGAAAACATCGAGGCTAAATACCCATTAATTAATGTTTTAGCCGTACTTTCACTAATTTGAATGCGACTTTTAATGTAAAGAAATTTTTGTATTATTCTTTTGAGGATATGTGCTACAAACAATTATTAAGTATAACTATAGAAAAGTGGTATTCAAAACTGCTGAGAATCTTTTGATATAGTGGTAAATATAAAATTATATCGAAAATATAAGTTTTCCTATTTTATAAGTACAAAACGGTCTTGATCGCATGTACGTAAATTTATGGGAATTTTTGACAGTACTGGCAGCACTCTGTTGAATTTTAGAGAAAGCTCACCTTGGTAATGCACTGTAAAAAAGTAATAAAGTTATCTCTGTATATTAAAAAAAAGTTACTGTCGCTGACTTCAATATTTTTTTTTCCTCGACCACATAGCATCGTGAAAGGCAAAGTCCTTCACATCGTGAGAGGCGTGAATTCGTGTTGAATACTGCAAGGGAAAACTTTCAGGTAGTAAGATATTTCTATCAACTTAGATAACGAAGTTAAAAACGAATAATTAAAAACGAAGTGTTTATAAATATACCTTGTTTGCCATTTAAAAAAAAATAATAATTTATCTTATTACGTCATTTTTCACAATTACATCATTTTCCACAGGGAAAATAAGATGTAATCAGTGGTGTAAACAAATAAAAAAGTAATCAATAAAATTAAGATAAAATAAAATAAATGGCAATGTTGCTATTGGTATCAAAGAAATTTATCGCCTGGATATAAAAGTTTTATCATAGAAATTTTTAATAAAAAAAATGAATTTAGAGTTTTTAATAATCATCTGCAGACACATTTTTTTTTCTACTTTTAGAAAATGGAATTTCTTACTGACAATTTCTTATGTTGTTATCAATTTTTTTATGCGTTATTTATTTTATTTATTTTATTTATTCTTGGTTAATGATGAAATATCGAAAGCCTACACATTTTTACTATTGAATTTTTTAGTTAAGTTAGGACAATATGCAATACTGTCTCTATATATATGCACTGGTTCTCATAATTGTAAGGACACCCGTTTTTCTATATTAACTAAACACTGAAAACTATTATTTAAACAAATATATTTTTTATTAATTTTAATTTCATTAATAGACTACATTTAAAATGTTTTATCCTTTTTCTATGTTAAAATACTTTAAATACGGTCAAAAAGATGCTTTTTCAGGTGTTCACAATTATAAGGAGATCTCGAATCTTAGTAATTTTTTATCAGTTATTCTTTAAATTAATATTTTATGGGATCTCTTTTTAAGGTGAAACAGTCAGACATTCTCTCTGGTATATATATATATATATATATATATATATATATATATATATATATATATATATATATATATATATTAATATCTGTACTGATAATTATAAAGGATTTAAGTCCAAAAATGTCGATTTTGAGTTAAGTACATAGTCAGACTCAGAAAAAAATTCTCTATCGAATGGTATAAAGGATTTAAATTTATGTCATTTAGTCTTTGAGAAAATCCATTAGTAAGAAAAGGTTCAAGTCAGAAATTTAACATTAATCTTTGGTATAAAATATTTAATTCAATTTTTTCCCTTTATTAAATGAAGATTGACAATCACTGAATGGTATAAAGCGTATAAATCAACATAATCCCTTTTTCCTAATCTATTCTGCTGATTAGTTTTTATTAATTTAACTTTATTTTTCGTCTCCTGAAAAATCAAGAATATGGACTTAAATCCTTTATACTTATCAGTACACATATATATATATATATATATATATATATATATATATATATATATATACATTTTTTTTTAATATACAGTTTCAATACTATTTCATCGAGCATAGATGCTATTCTGAATACATTTAAACTATTTAAAATGGCTTTTCATTTGCTAGCACACTTCTAATATGATAAGTTAAGGGTTTTTGAACTTTTAGGCCACGGGAAAGGCAATAATGCAGAAGTTTCTTTCTTCAAACTATTTCCTATTGCTCTAGAAATAGAGCAAAAATGTAAGTCTTGTGGAAAAAATATTATTACCCCCCGAAATCTAACAAAAATCTGAGAATTCCACGTTGAAAATTTGCGGATATTCTCTTGATGTTCATAATAATAGAAAAAATTACTAATTTCATTCTGCCTTCAGTAGAAACAGCTCCCAAGAGCACCATAGATCCACTTTTGAAATGCTCGATTCATATCTGCCTTTAAAAAAACTGCTCTGTCTTTCGCCACTTTCAGATCGTACCAGTAACTGTTAAAACCATTTGATTAATCAAAGATAAAATGTTTTTCATCTGAAAATGCAACATTTTACCATTTAATATTTTCTTTATTCAACTTTAACACAGACGTTCTTTCCTCCATTAAATGCTTATTGATTATTACAGGTTTTTCATTCATTTTAACATATTATTAATTAGTTTAAACATGCATAAATGTGGACCCTAACCTTCCGTTAAAAATTACGAGCAAATTCAGCTGCAGTCATTATGAGTAGAACAGTAAGAGGAATTATGAGTCTTCGATCTCTGTAAAACAACTCTGGTTTGCACCAGATCTCTCTCCTATCTAACCAGCAGTTCAACGTTTGATCACATTTCCTTCAGCAATTTTAGATTCTACGAATTTCATTAGCAATACGACGAATTGAAATTATCCCTCCAATTAAAAAACACATTTTCACTACATGGACGTTCTTTTTTTTTTTTTTCGAGGAATTATCAGTAGTGTCCGTCCAAGAAAAATTGAAGGCTTATTATATGAATTAATCTAGCAACAGTAGTTAACAAATTCGCATGTCAACTGTAATTTATCCGCTAGTAAGTTAAATAAAACGAAAAAATCTTGATTGTCCGTATAATTAGGAACATCTAAAAACGTGGAGAAAAAATATTTCGCACCATTTTTTATTAATTTTGTTTCATATTAAAAAAAAAATTATAACAGCTTTAGTTTTTAAAATACTAGATATAATAAGTGCACTTGGTATAGTTTTGTTCACAATTATTTTTACATTAGTTATTTCAAAACATAGAGTGTCCTTATAAATATGAGAAGGGGTGTATATTTCTAATGTACAGCTAAGTATTAATTTTACACATTCGCAAATATCTGAAAAGAATAAAAAATGCATTTCTTTCTATTCTAAAAATGAATTACTGATGTTTAGCTTAATATTTCATTTAAAAAAAAAAAAGTGGTATTAAATATTATTTATTTCAATTTGACATTAAATATAGGGATTTCTGTAATATTGTTCTGCTTTTGTCTTATGTTATGCACTATTAATATTCCTATTCAGTGAAAAGTAAAACATGGAATAAGAGTGTAGAGCCCAGCAAAGCTTAATGAGCAAAGCAAGTCAGGGGTTAGTGAGCGGAGCGTGCAAGACGTACCCCCTTGCAGCGGCAGCCCCCTTGTCCCCACCAGCCTCTTGCAGGGGACTCTACAAAGGAGCAGAGTCCGCTAGTATAACAAAATGTTCTTGGCACTAAATTGCGAAAAACTCCATATGCTAATTAAAAAATAGGTTGACAAAAATTTTCTTTAGCAAAATAATACTGAGAGTATTCCTGCACAACTTTTTTTTTTTTGGTACTTCACACACTAAAGATTTCGCTATAAATAAGATTATCTAGTTTTGCCTGTCTACATCAAGCCTCAGTAGGTAGCACGATATTACGTCCCATCCACGAAGCACAATTTATTTTGGTACTTAGCACTTCTCAATCCGCCTTTGAGACACTGATTTTTTATTAGAAAAACAGGAAATATATCTGGTTACTAGATGAAATTTATATAAATGGTATAACAATATTTTTTATGATAGTTTGATATTTGATGATAGTTTAAATAATATTTCTGTAATTATAGAGTTTAACGTATATATTTTTCTATTTTTTTTTTTTTTTTTTTTTTACTGTTTTTTTTTTTTTTTTTTTTTTACAGTGTGCTTTATTCTATACCGTATTCACTGGTTAGCATATACTTCAATGCTTATGGGTACAGATAATGGATTCAATGAAGAATATTTCCTACAGTGAATGGCGCTAAGTCAAAGTGATTGTTGGCTTATGTACACTGCTGTATCTTACTTGAATTTCCTGCAGCTTATTCGGAAGTTAATGCTTCCATTTGCTTATAACACATGGAGTACGTGCTTTCCTCAAATATGATCGGGTGGCTGTAACACTATCTTTCAATTATCAGTATAGTGTTAAAAAATTCAGAACGTACTGTACACGTGCTAAGTAGTAAAATATATTACGTTAGGTATGTAACTAAATATAAGAAATTGAAGCTAATACACAGCAGATATTTACTGATGTAAAACAAAAGGTGATAAAATAGCTCACTAAATAAAAACATAATAATAATGCTGATAAATTATTTATAGGTGATAAATAATTTACAGTAATTCTGTTTTTTAAAACAATTAATATGTAAAATAATCGAAATTATTCCATACACATTAATGAGAATATATTAATTAATGTACAAGTGAAAAAGTTTGAAAAACAAAATGTAAATAAAATACTGTTCTGTGGTTTTTCATAAGTTTTAAAAAAAGTGGGCTTTCACAGATATTTATAAATAAAATTTGAATTTAATTTTTGTTAGTTCCGCAAATTTTACACATAATTGCAATTAAATCCTATAAACATTCTTTTTCCATGTTTCATTTTTCCACATAAAATTTCGGAGATCCTACACGTAGAATGTAATACATAATGTTAACAAATAGCTCATGGAAATTGTTAATATATATTTTTAAATATTCACAAATAAAGACTATAAATTTCAGATTTTTAAACAGCGTTCAGTTTTCTTTAAAAATACAATGAAAATAATTTTAAAAGTGAGTGCTGCTAAATAATGTAATTTATTACAAAATGAAAAATAAAAATAAAAAGCTCTTAATCTAAACATATATGCAGTACATTAAATGATACACGTTAAAATTTCTAAAATAAACAGAATTTTCAAAAATTTCATTTCACTTTAACTCAGACTCTTGTAGACGTTTACATAAAAGGAATATAACAATCTTTTAAAAAACGCATTAACAAAATGTACACTTAATAAGATTTTACAGAATAAATTTTCGCAAATAAGCTTTTTTTTTTTTTTAATGTTATTTAAAAGAGTAAATCAGGTTAATTTTTTTCAGTATTTCTTATTCCTTTTACAAAATTTATATGAGTAGAAATATTATTATAAAATATTTACGAAACCAGTTTCCTCGTTTTTTCCAACGAACTTACATTTTGTCCAATAATTGAAAATGTAGTGAAAGATCAGAAGAAAATGATTAATTTCTTTTATTTTAATAATCAAGTACGTATAGCGAAAAGAAAATCTTAACCATTTTTGCATATGTTTTTAAAATTGAGAAAAAAAGGGGAAAAAAAGGCACTACAGTAAAATGCAACAAAACATGATTCGGATCAAAATACACAATATTGCAGTATTTAAAATATGTGTTCTAAGGTTGATATAATGGAAATATATTATGCTTGCGAAAAGTTTTTAAACTACACATTCCTATTTAATTAATTCCGATATTTTTTAAATGTTTCGTTCTTTTATTGTAAAAAAAAAAAAAAAAAAAAAAAAAAAAAAAAAACCTCTGAAATACATTGTATTTTAACAGCCAATTCCTGAAATATGGAATCATTCTGACATTGTACCACTTAATTTATAATCAATTGCCATAATGCATAATGTTCAGAGGTCAAATAATGCTAAAGAAACACGCAGGATAAGTAAATGTTGGCAAGTTGTTTAATCTTTTAAGTTTTCCATTTGCTACTTTATTTTGCTTCTTCGCCATTTGACAAGTGGGTATTTCCACTACTATTAGAGTATACGAATCTAAACCAAAAATCTTTTGTGTGAATACGGTCTTATTGAGTATTATTCTAGGAAAGAATTTACACATACATCTATTATAATAACAGAATAAATTAGACTATATTTCGTGCAAACTTTTTTAAGTTTAAAAAATAATAAATTTAGTACCAAAAATTTATGACAGAATTGGCCATTTTGTCAATTTGGAGAGAGTGGTGCAAATGGGAAAGCCTTAATAACATGCAGACAATGAAAAATATTACTCTAATAGCAAAAACGAACCTAAGAATTAATATGGTTTTAATTAATGGTCTGTTATAACTGAGGTGACCAAAACGCGGTCCGCATCTGTCCCATTATATAGTTTGTTGCAGCCCTCAAGGAGATTAAAATTATTTAAAGTTTGACAACTTTGGTTAACAGATTAAAAATCAATAAATACGTTCTGACTTTTCGAAGTTAAAATACTATTCAACGATTACGGTAGCTAAAGAATCACGCTGTTGTCATGGAACATTATTAGATCCATTATTCATAATTTTTGTTATAGTTATTAATCTATAGTCATAAAATTTTCACGATTCTATTATTAATTTATGAATGAAAAATTTAAATTAATATATTCTGCTCCAAATGCATTCTTTAACCTGCCCTCCCCTGAAAAATGTATATAGATGCATAAGATTCTTACACTTACAAACATACACACACACGCACATATATATAAATATATACGGTGGGGGCCCTCTTGAATAAAATAGACTTCCTATGCAGCCCACCAAGTGTTTTGGGTTGTAGAGGCCTATCTAAACAGAATAAGAGTATCTGCTATTTTACTTCACTCCAACCTATTACCTTTTACTTTAATTATAAAAAATATGCAATTATTCGAACACGAAGAAAACCACGGTTTTCGTTATATTGTGTTTTCTACATGATTTCTTTTACTTCGTATAGAATACATTGTTTGAGCCTAAAGGTTTAAAAGAAATTGTTCATTTCTCACCATAAACATGTTTACATTTTGGCATTAATGACATTGTTTCGAACTTTTACGCAATTTTGCTAGCGGAAAGAATAACAGAATTTTAAATTATATTTCTGTAACAGTTTCCGATGATTAATAAAATGCTCATTTTTATCAAAGTATTTCAGTAGCAAGAAAAACGTAGAAGTTGGAAACAGTAATGAACTAAAAGTAAAAATCGATAAAATTAAAAGATACGTCAAGGCAATGTAATAAACATGAAATATGAATTTATTTGGTCGGACAATGCGAATATGTTGTAAAATCAAACAATCTATCTTTTTAATATTTCTGCATTTGTAAATGAAGCAAGTCTCATTTATTTTAGTCTACTCAAATTCAATGCTTGGTTAATAATAATAATAATAATAATAATAATAAATAGAAAACTATGCATATTTTAGTCAAACTAGTTTCTCTTGTAAAAAAAAAAAAAATAAATAAATAAATAAATAAATAAAAAAAAAAAATCGTAAAATTTCATAAAGATATCGCCAATAGCATGATTTGAAACTTTTCATAAAAAGGAAGTTTATATGAGGTTTTACAAAATTTTAATATAAATCTGCATACATCCTATGAGCATAAAATTAATTAGAATAACAGTATTTAAGTAAATACTACTAATTGATGTTCTTCTTTTCCAAGAGTACTTGAAAATCCAATTATTCTATCAACGATACCTTTCTAAACATATACTCAATTCGCTAGAGTTTTTATAAAGTAACTATATACATTAGCTAATACACGATGCGAAACAAATTTTATTGATACTTTCGTATGTCTAAATAAATTGTTATATTCTGTCAGATATTTAATATTCTTCTAAAACTATTTCAAAATATATACATGTATATATTTTTTTGCAGTCTAGCTTTTTGAGTGTCTCAACCTGATATATCCTTTTACTGTGATGTTATTTTTTCTGATATTCACTTATAATTCAAAATAACTTAATTGTAATTTTGTTAGCTTTTATCAAAGAATGAAGGTCATTCATAATAGTTATCAGTTTACTTTTCAATACATACGTATATGCTTAACGGTAAGAGGATTTAATCTTCGTTTTTTAATACATTATAAATTCGTTCAATGAAAATGTCAGTAAAGGTTAGAATTTTTACAATACAGTCAGGTGCCATTTGAAGTTTATATATCAAATTTGTTTGAAAACCTAGCATGTTACATAAAATAAAATAAAACTTACGAGATTTTTTTTTAAATTTCTTTATATATATATATATATATATATGTGTGTGTGTGCGTGTTTGTGTGTGTGTATTTGTATATATTTAACTATATACATGAAAATATGAGCATTTATTGTATAAAATAATATAGATTATTAAAAGAGGAACAACAATCTTACACCACAGCTACAACAAGTTTAAAACAGTTTTAATTTATATAATTTCTGACAGTTTTTATTTATTTATATATTTTACAAGGGGACGCAAATATTTATTTTATGTTGCTACAGTTCCTTTATTTTTGTCTTCCAGATAAAAATTTTATTGGTGCATATGAAGAGTAACATGTTCGTGACATTTTGAAAAAAATTACAAGAGAATCCATGATAGATTTTTTGAAATCCTTGAAAAAAAGTCTAAATTCGAATGCATGAAATGTTTTCTTCCATACAGTGTACAGGGAGATCGCAGTTAACCTTGGGATATTTCAATCATTATAATAAATAAAGATGTTTCTACCAAAATTTTAGCTTGTTTGTATTTTGATTTAATGCGTCCCTCACGGATTTTTATAAACACTTTTTTTTTTTTTTCTTTTAGAAGTTTTGGGCGCATCCTTTGATTGTCTACCTACAAATTTTCGACTCAATCCATATTTTAGTTACAACTACAGGAAGCTCTGAATGAGCCAGGTTTAATTATGATTACCTTGAATATAAAGCGATATGGTGTGCACAAAAAATGCGTGAGTTATTTCTGCTATTTTCCAACTTAGAAATATTTTACATTGCACAAAATGTTTTTTATACGGAAAATATGTCCAGAAATATTTTTTCAGAATACTAAATACAGCATTCATTTGTAATTTATCCTTTAGAAAATAGCTTGCATGAAAAAGAGCTTACTATTTTGCTGAATCACCCTGAACTGTGTGAAAATGTTCCTTTTTAACTTTCTTTAACTTTTATTTGTTTCAAATGTGTCATACCTGTTTACCATTTTGTACGATTAAAAACTGCTGTCGAAGGCAATGTAGTGTACTCTCCTATACAATGCACGCTAGGCCAGACAGGCGAATCTAGGTTAACTTGCTGAGAAAGTTCTTTCTTGAATATTCAATAAAAAAAATAAATTAGAATCTTTTTCTTCTGTATTTTTTTTTTATTATTATAATTATTTATTTAGCTACTTTTCTTTCTTGTTCGCATGATCACAATATACTTTTTTCATTTTATTTTACATGGACACATACAAAATGCATATCATAATAGCAAGTACGTATTATTATTAAGCATACCTTGAAATCGTAAGTTTAATGGTAATAACATTATTTTAGTAAGTAGTCTTTCGACCAAACAAATTAAAAATCCTGAATATATACCATATATAAGTATATATTTATTTATTATTACGCATAACAAGTAACAAGTAAGCTACGTGTATAATAAACTATGATATGATACTCACCATTTAGATATATACATGTATATATATATATATATATATATATATATATATATATATGTATGAATGTTGTTGATATTTCTTATGCGTTTTTTCGTAAATATTCTTTCAAAATCAAGATTATTTTATTTTAAAATGATTGGCTGCCTTTTTATTCTATTAATCCTTGTAAAAATTTAAAAATATGACTTAAGTTTTGAATAATATAATGTTGATAAGACATACTGAATTTTAAAAGAAGCTTAACTAAAAAGACTATAGGGAAAAGAAATTATTTTAATGTAAAATTGCTTTTAAATCTACTTCAAAGAAAATATAAATACATTTCGAATTAAAAAAAGAATTAAATTTTATTGTTCATATACTTTTGAAATATTGAAGAAAATCAAAGATCATCAATATTTTAAAAGATAAAAAAATACATGCTAAAGTATTTTATTTCTGTTTAGATTATCTATCTCTACTAAAAAAAATGTTCAATAAGCATCTTTTTCTTTAAACAAATTTGAATGTCAAGATAATTTTCTAAAATCCTTAAAAAAAAAAAAAAAAAAAAAAAACTATAATACTTTAAGTAGCATTTCAAATTTTATCTAATGATTGATTTTATCATGTTAAAAGCTTAAAAGGATTTTTTGAAATAAGTAAATTAATCCTTAGCAAAACATTTATTTTAAAAATTTACATTATCAAGATTATAAAATAAAAGACAAATATTTATATCAAAACTTTGTATTATCAAATGAAAAAATAAATAAATAAAAGAAAATCATCTAATGAATGATTAAACAGTCAACATTTCTTGATGTTAAAATATGTTTTTTTTTTTTTTTTTTTTTTTTTTTTTTTTAACTATTATTTAGCTTTTACTGATTTTTACTTTTCACACCTATATATGTAAGGAAGGTATTGTAATTATGTCAAAAATACTAATTTGAGATTTTGATGTTTTTATACGTTTTGAGGTCCCTGTGTCAGTTTTAACATTTTTTACGATGATGTGTGTGTGTGAGAGAGAGTGAGTGAGTCTAAACGCATAGCTGAAACGTATTGAAAATTGGTACGTATATTCTAAGCCACCGTAGCATGAATCCTATTGATTTTCGAGAAACTAGCACTTATAGTTATTTTACAGGGACACCAAAAAACTTCTTTATCATTATGGTCTATGGGGCCAGTTTCTGAAAAATGTGATAGCGTCTAAACGCTTTATTAAACTTAGAAAAAAATATACATATGTTATAGGTCACAGCTGCACGAACTGTATGAATTTTGGTAAATTTAGCACTTACAGTTTTTTTACAGGAACAGGTAGAAAAATTCTTTATCATTATGACCTATGTTACCAAATTTTTAGAAAAGCGATAGAGTCTAAACGTCTTATTCGATTCAGCTGAAAATATATATAATGTTATAAGTCACTGCTGCACTATCTATAAGCATTTTCGTGAATACACAGCACAGAGACACAACAAAAAATCCTTTATCATTATGACCTATGGGCTCAAAGTTCAATAGCGTTAATTTAATCATCGTGTGCTATATGGCGGAAATTACTCAATTACCCTATTATAAATTTCTATCTTTTGTTTATTTGACAACTCCTCTTACTTTACTTTATCTACAAAACTGTAATTACACAATGTTCGGAAAGTCTAGTGGAGTCACTCCATTTTTTTTTAAGTTGGGCATTATTAGCTGTTTTAAAATTTTATATGTTGTGTTGATATACAATAGAATTTTTACTTCATTAATTTTTAAGCACAACTGCTTTTAGAAGGCTCTGAAATAAACAAATTATATCGCAACTTTTATGAGACTTACCTTTTTTATTATTGTAAAAATACAAGAATATTATGTGTAAAAGTAATATTTTAAATGCTATTAAAATAAACCGATTTTCTAAAGTGCAGGGCGAAACCAAAAAATTCGTAATATATATGTATATATTCATAATAAATCTGCTATAGATTTATATATAGTGTTTATATCAAGTATTTCTTTTTCAACGGAAATGGTATGTTAAATTTTGTATTATTGTTATAAAAAATATTTAAACCGAATTTTAACTCCTTTCCAACCATCGGATTGGGCTCAAATTGTGTGTATATGTATGGATTCGATACCGCTACAATTTTTAGCTGAAAAGGATATAGGGGATTGAGCCTGTAGGCTATGGGACTCCATCTCCACTTAAAATTTTATTTTAAATTTTATCTCGTTTCCTGTCATCAGACTGCACACAATTGTTCAACAGAAACTGATATAAGCCTGAATTTTTCCAAGTCTCAACCAAACATCAATTGAAAATTTTAACACACATAAGAAAAAAATGTTATAAAAATTATTCAAACACAATTATTTTACATATGGTTGCTATGTTTTTAAAATAATTTCGCCTAACTCCATACATATTGTACTGAAAATTTGTTATTGTAAATTCCTAATAGCTATGAAAATACTTGTAAAATATAAAAAGTTTGCTTTTAGCTCATTTTGAAAATATTGTTTGATAAATAAAAATTTTAGTAACTATTCTTCATTAGAATTTAGAAATTTGAACAATTTAAAAATTTATTTTGTATCAAAATATTCGTTTTTTCCCTGAAATTATAGTTATAATTTATTTATGTGCGTAAATATTTCAAAATTATTTTTATTTAAATATATTTTGTATTAATTTGGGCACTAAAATATTGGCAAATGTATGTTTAATAAACTTCTTTGTGAGAGCATTAACTTTTTCCTAGAACTCACGTGCAAATCATTCGTCGAATATTTATATTTTCTTTCGGAGTTTGCATTTGACAGGAGGGAAATTAGTTTAGTTATTTTAAAGAAATTCTGCAGAAGACTTATCATTTTGCTGTCAAACTGTATCAAAATTTTCTAAAGATTCCAGGGTATTTCTTTGTGAAAATGTTCTTACAATACTCAGATTAAACGTTAAATTTCACAGAAATATTTTGTTGTTAAAAAAAAAGAATTTGTTTTTTTTTTAACTGTTATTTTATTTAATAATCTAGAAAGAGTAAAGTTTGTTTAAAAAAAAAAAAAAAAAGGCGTTGATAAATGTGATAATTATTTTTTTAAAGTCATTTATCATTAAACAAAATATAAAAAAAATATATATACGGGGTGATCCAAAAGTCATTAAAAAAAAAAAAAAAGAATATATATTGTTCATAAAGAATTCATCGTATCACGATACAATTTTCAATGAAATACGCAGAAAGACATGGGATTATTTTTAGATATTAAAAGATTTATTAACAAATGAGTTTATATTTTTTTCATCACGTATTGTTTTTATCGTAAAATTACTTTTTCACAGTGGCACAAGTTTAACTATTTAACGTGGGCCATAAATGGCCGTCGTTCATTAGAATAATTCTCAGACTTTGCACATAGGAAATTTTCCTATAAGTAGCTACAGTTTCTGCAATGTGGCGTTATTTGATCAGACAAATCTGTTTGGAATGCGAGAGGATTCTGCGAATATAGTGCTTTATGTTGGTGATAAATGTAATTAATACAGTGAAACCGCGATCTATCGTTCCAACATCCATCGTTTTCCCGCATTGCTCGTTTTAATTGTATGGCCCCCTGCACAAACTGTATTTGAATTAAGTTAACGGAACCCGCATATATCGTTCTTAGAAAAGTAATTTTCCCGTATTCATCGTTGTAAAATGAAATTGAAAATCAAGCGATTCCATATGACACTCAAACTGGAATTACGTCTTTTATCTTAAAATAACTCATTTCCTCCCCCAAGGGGGATCAAAATTTTGATGGCATGTCTTCGGACAATTCCCAAAGGCGAGTTCCAGAATGTCGCCGTTTGTCTGTATTTCAGCACTAGTGTCATGTAAAACCCAACCAACCTCAACTACTCGAATTTATGCTGTTTTTCGTGTAGAACAGGGATTGTGCAAATACTGCAACATGTATCTATGAATTACTGTATACGGATGGTGTGTTGTTGCTTGGAGAATATGTTATTCTACTTTGTATAAAGAGGAGAATGGATGCATCCAGTATGGCTAGCTGCTACATTTTTTTTCACATTCCTGAGGCTGAGCCTAAGTCAGTGCCAAGTGTGTCTGACGTAATTGCGTAATTTCAAAATACACGAATTTTTTTTAAATGCATGTGAAATTACAGAAAAGGACCAGAAAATGTTGTAAATCTGGAAAATCACCGTTTAATTTATAAAATGAACAAAAAATCCAACATAAAATTAGTGATTTTTTAAAATAAATATCAATTAATGTTCTAAAACTTTGATTTATTTCTTTGACAATCTAGAGAGCAACAAATTAGTTTTTATTAGTAGTATATACAGTCATGCTTGTGAAAACTGCAACAACATGAAATAATTGTCAAAAATTAATGACATTTATTCCACAAATTACTGATAGTGGTACAAATAAACGATCAAATGTACAAGACAAAAAAAAAAAAAAAAAAAAAAGAGAACGTCTGATATCAGAAATTTTTGTGTCGGCGAAGCTGAGTGATGAGAGCCTATACACGTCGTGGCATTGAATCATACAGGTTCTGAATGTAATCCTGGGCAATTGCATTCCACATGACTTCGACTTGACGCCAAATTTCAATCTCACTGTGCGTTCCGCCAATTGTACGAGCCAGTCGCTGACCAATGAAAACGCAGACATGCTCGATGGGCGACATATCCGGACAATAAGCAGGCCATGGAAGACGCGAAACCTGTTGTGCACAGAAGAAGGCTTGTACAGTCTGAGAAACATAAGCACGGGCATTATACGCAGAAATTCAACACACGGAATGCGTAGAAGTATGAGAAGGACATCTGGCTTCAAAATCCCCCTTATGTAGCGATCACTGTTAAGGATGTCTGTAATATACACTAGATGGGATCGAAAATTGTATCCAATACCTCCCCACACCATGATGTCAGGCGTTTGTGCAGTATCACGCTGCATAACACACTGTGGTAGCAGACGTTCCTTCCTGTAACGTCTGACGCGTACTTTTTCACCGTTGTGCTCCAGATAGTAGCGAGATTCATCGGAGAAAATAATTTGTTGCCACTGGGCACGCCACGTGCTGTGTTGCTGAGCCCACTGAAGTCGGAGGCGTCTGTGATTCAGCGAGAGGGGAATCCTGCGTAGAGGAACACTTGCACGCAGCTCATGCTGCAGCAGACGGCGACAAACCGTGGAGCTAGACAACAAAACAACTGTAGCCGTGCTCCAACGTTGTGCTAACACTCGAGAGGACGCTGTATGGTCCGTCACAGCCATGCAGATGAGGTGCAGATGAGGTGTATGTCGTCTCGTGCCGTTGTTCTATGGCGTGCCCCACTGCCAGGTTTTCGGCTTATTTGATTTCCCTCTATCCATTTCTTACAAACACGCATCACTGTTATGGCATTACACTTCGTGCGGGCTGCGATTTTTCGATACGAAAATCCACCCTCTCGCATACCTCGTACGAACACCGTTAGTTGTTGGTATGGCACTCTCCACTTTTGAGCGAGGCATATTGATCGCCAATGAAACGTTTACCACAAACAGAGGACGATAAACAGATTTCAATGCGCCTTTACAGTCCTTTATATACCTAGAACAAGCGACTTATAAGAACTCGGTTATCATTGTACATGTGCAATCACTTTGTAATTGTAAATTTTTGAATGACTTACCTCAGTTTACGCTTCTTGTAAGTTTGGTTCAATTTCACGGTGTTGCAATTTTCACAAACATGAGTGTATATTGCGTGTATTATTTCATAATCATTGTTTTATTCGTGTTTTGACTATAACCCGCATTCATCGTTTTCCCGCTTTCATCGTTCTTTTTCTTTCACGCACCCCATGAAAAACTATGGATCGAGATTTTACTGTATATAAAAAAAAATAAATAAGTAATCCCTTGTTTTATGTGCATTTCAGTTAACACCGGATTGCTACAGTCATAGTACATTTTGAGCAATATATATACATATATATATTTTTTTCTTTGACTTTTGGATCACCCTGTATGTACATATATATATATATATATATATATGACATTATAACACATGTTTTCAGTCATAAAAAAGTTGAAAATATAAAACAAAAATAACTAAAGAAAAACTTACGAGAAAATTAATAAATGTAAAAAAAATCATAAGTAAAACTTACTGCAAAAGCGTAAAAAAAAAACGTAAAATAAATGATTGAAACTGCCAAAAAATACCCCGAATGACTTGAATTATATGATCGGAAAAATACTCCGTATGACTTGAAATTACTTTAATATATATATATATATATATATATATATATATATATATATATATATATATATATATATATATATATATATATATATATATATGTATATATTAAAGTAATTGTCAACTGTTTTTATAATATTAGTTGATGTACATGAACTTGGTGTAATAAATAGACCACTAATGTCCAATTTTTTAACAACAAGTAAAAACTAGCATGATGTGGCCACCACATGACTTTCTACTGCTTAATTTTACGCAAAATTCATTGAATACAAATTATTTATTAAATTATTTTCCATTATAAATGCAGATGATTTTTATCTGACAGAATTAAATCACTAAATGCCGAAAGAAAGTCGCATTTTTGCCAATATCAATAGATATACATTTTTTTTTCTAAGATTTGTTTTCGTTAAAAGACAAAAAAAAATCCATAACATTGTTTTAAATTATCACGATCAATAGTTCAACCATTCATTGTAAAAGTATTGATGATATCTTTCGAAAGACACTCATATTGAAAATTTACTCCCCCCCGGGGGGGGGGGGGGCTTTCCCCTCAGGGGAGGAAGCGATGCTTTCACATGCCCATTTTTTTACCTAGTTAACTACTTATAAATATTTCATATTAATTTTACAATCACACGTTTAAAATAACTCTCATTATGTACATTTATACAATATTTTGTCCTATACTGCCACGTTAAAAAATTAGAAAAAATGCGATCACAGCGCTATCTGTTGAGCAATTGTTCCACAAATCTAATCAGCACCAGTAATGTCAGGTTGCAACTAAATACCAAGTTTGGTTACATTTCGTTCATTGGTTCGTGAGATAAAATGTCCACAAAATTTGTGATATACACACAGACACACAGACTGACAGACATACATTTTTTAAAAACAGTCAAAGCGTGTTCAGGACATCCCAAAACGCGTAAATACATCGAAAACTGGAGTATCCAATACATTCTCTATAATACTTTCTCACGAATACTATAATACTGTACTACTCACGAATACTATAATACTTTATCTATATATACCTATAGAAGAAAGTAACGATAAAGAGTTATCAGTTTAAAAAATAATAATAATATTACAGCTTTAAGAAAGCTCTCACAGTTTTTTTTTTTTTTTTTTTTTTTTTTTTTTTTCTACAGCACCCAATGGCGTTGCTTATGAATCATTCATAATGCTTTTAAATGATCCGAAACTGTTTTGTAATCTTCTCGTGATATGATATTTGCAAGTTCAGCTAGCGTGTGGCAGGTTCTTCTTCATTAAATAAATCCTCCAATCCATTGTCCTCAAACTTTTTCGGTGCGCTAGAACGTTCTTTATCTCCAAGATCAAAATCATTACTTTTGAAACATCAAAACTAGTCTTTATATGTCGTTTCAGGCAGACCATGCTCAACGTAAATCTTAACATGAATTCTATGTGCTCCAGCTGCAGAAATCTTTGGAATACAATAGTGCAATAAAATTTCCCGGAAATACTCTTTACTCGGCATAAAACTCAACATTTTTAGAAATGAGGGATAAAAAAAATACACGTTATTTACATTATGGCGGATAACAACAGTACTTCCTTATAGATGCATTGTCATCTGAAATTACATACACATATTCCTGGTAATGCTATTCGTAAAAAAAAAAAAAGCGAAAAGTCCTAATATAACGCTACAATAAGAAATTATGAAAAAAGAAAATAGCTAAAATATAATCGTATATAATTTATTGTTAATTAGATAGTATTATGTTATATAGTTTAGATTAAATTCAGAGAAATTCTTTGTTGAATTAACAAAATATTGGTTGCTACGACAAAAATTCTTGTTTAAATATGATCTAATAGAAAAATTGTTTCATTTAACAAAACATTTTTGATTGATTTCTTTTATATTTCCAATATAAAGAAAAGGTTTTTCTTAGAAAACAATATATATGTATATATATATATATATATATATATATATATATATATATATATATATATATATATATATATATATATATATATATATCTATATATATAATATGCAAAAATTCTATTAAATTTAAACAAAAAATTCTATTGATATAAGTAAATACAAAAAGTTTGTTCCAAATTTGTAAATATGTTAGCATTAATTCTTGTTTTCTGGGAATAAATCTGAAGTTTTACTTCTTACAAGGAATTAGTTTAAATAAAAATAAGTAGATAGTATAGTATAGTTTATATTAAATAGTTTAAACTATATTGATAATGTAGAAATTTCATAAAAATGCCTTTTGTAAAAAAAAGTAAAAGACAAAAATGCAGATTATTACATTCATTTTGAATTGATAGCTGCCCAGACGGTGTGGTGGTTAGCTTCCCTGATTCGCGTCAGGGCTCAAATCTCCGACAAGACATGGATCTGTTGTTCCTGTTAGAGGCAGCGATGACTGCCCATTGGATGCTCCTTCCCAAATGGTCATCGGTTACGTGACCCACCGACAATATCCTAAGCCGCAAGTGCTGCGCCATTGAAAAAAAAAATATATATCATTGAAAAAAGAAAAATATATTGTAATATAATAGTAAAATCTAACAAATCTTTTACAAATTATTGGTATATTTAAAAGAGAATTTATAACTTAAGAAATTACTGCTTGAAAAATTACAGTAAAACCTTGATTATCCGACCCTCATTTACCCGGGACTCTCCGTAAATCGACGTCGGTTTCCTGATTTTGTTTTTTCCGTGTCTATTATTCGGAATACTTTTAAACGACTTTTTTATTTCACATTCCTTGTGTATGCAATCATTTTTTTTCGAACTACAAATTTTGACAAATATTTTGTTTCCTCTTTCTCAGAATTCATTTGATATTAGCTTGAGATCCCGCCAACCCCCGTACACCAGTCTTGTTCTAAACAAAACACTACCCATTTTGAAATATAGAATGCCGCATTGCCAAGTACCACTACAATCGAATGCTATTGCTGTGCATAATTTGAAGTTTGATGTGAATTTAGCAGTGTAAAATATCATAATAGTAGTTCGATGGCAGTATTACATATTAAATTAGATGATTTTTAAAACATTCTCTGTTATCCGGAAATTTCAATTATCTGATGTAGGTTCAGTCCCAATTACTTCGGATAATATGTGTTCTACTGTACTACTTCTTATTCCACATGAAATTATGCGTTGTATTCAGGACATGCAACACGGTAATAGAGTTTTAAGAACTATAACTGATAAAATATCCCCCAAAATTGTGGAAAGTAACGAGCTGTAATAAAATAGACAGACTTTTGTTCCTTATTATGTCATATAAAATACGCCAATGAGATATCTGAGGTTAGATAAAGTCTATCGTTTGTGAGTAATTCTGGCATAATTTCCACATATATTTACATACAATCTCAATTTGTGTCTGTAAAATGCACAAATTCTAGTAATTGTTTTCAAAATCTTGCTCCAACAAATTTCTTTTTTCTATTTTTGAAAATTTTCTAGATTAAAAAATCCTTCTTTCATGGAATTGGATCCTAATTTTTAATGCTATTGCTATGTTAACATATGCTTATATGCTATATCTCATGTAGTTGTATTTGTCCCTTTCGTAAATATATCTCAAAACACACAACATTTTTATTTCTGGAGTCCAGATTATTCTCATGAATATTTCATTGCTATAAAATGACACATTTTACTGCCTAACACCCAAAAAAAGTTGGAATGACTTGAAGTATTTGCCTTGGATTTTTTATCGTTTTATCCTTTAACTTAGAAATCAATTTACATAAAAAAAATTGTTGACTTAAAGAACTACTACTAAAATTGCTTTAGTGTAATATCTGTCATGACATATATATTAAATGTTTACATTTTTCAAGGTGCTAATAATCGAAAAATTATTCAAAGTAATGTTTATAAGTTAAAGAAAAGAAATATTTGGAAGGTGACTGAAACATTTCAGCAGTTATCTGTCTAATGATAGCATAAATGTTTCTCGAATCTATCAAATACCATCAAATATTTCATTAAAAATTGCTTTCCTTTTCTTGGTGCGGCAAAAAAATAAAAATAAGTTAATTTATTTCAGTAAAAGAAAAAAAGAAAAAAAAATACTAAACTCAATACATTCAGTTTATTGTACGAGTTAAAAAAATATAGCGACAGAAAGAAAAAAGATAAATAACATGGACGAACATTAGCTCCGAAAAGTTTGAATGCAGAGAGCACGATATAAACTGTATCAACTTTCAGACTTTTAAAACCCGTTGTTTCTCTTTCAAATTATATTTTATTTTCTAAACATAATAAATGTTCATTTATATATATATATATATATATATATATATATATATATATATATATATATATATGCATACATACATAGAGAGAGAGAGAGAGAGAGAGAATCAGACAGTTGAAATCTAAGGATTATTAAATGTTATTAGTATTAAAACCATTAATATGATCAAAAACAAAGACCACCAAATCAAACGAAAAAGGAATAAATTGGAAATAGATAACTACATATTTGCATTCTAACGTTATCAAGGATCGGGAAAAAATAAATATGCAAAAAGAATGTTTTTTCTGTCTCAAAGATAGCAATAGCTAATAATATCTTTGATCCTAGTCCGAAACATTCTTTGGAGCCAAAACAAGAAAGAAACAAATTTCAAAATAAAACAAATTTCAAAATGAACTCATCACAAAAAGAGATAAACATATAAGAATTATGAAACCAAGATCACCAATAAATGTAGTAAAATTTCCATCAAAAAATCACTTATACATTAGTCAAGAAATATGCTATTAAAGGATGCATGCAAAAAGTGTGCCACATGTAAAATTCAAGAACCAGATAGCCATTAAAAGTACAGTTAATCTCAGTACAGTAATGGCAAGAAAATCATGGATTAAATAAAGTAAAGTCATAATCCAAAAAAAAAAAAAAAAAAAGACTCATTATTATAGGTTTTAGAGATTTACAGATTATGAATTGAATAGTGCTGCCATCTGGAATTATAATTTGAAAAAAAAAAGTAAAGATTAGGAAGGCATAATAAATTTAATTATGATGAAAGACCATTTGGATTATCAAACTAACAATGTAACATAACTTAATTTAAAATCAAGTAATTTAATTTCTAGACCTATATATATATATATTGGAATGAAAGACCATTTAAATAACATTTTAATTACATTTTTGGGATAATCATTTATCATTGCCAAAGATTAAAAAAATAGAAATTGTCTGTTTTTATACTTATTAGACACTAATTGTTTTATTCGTAGATTAAAATTAAGTAGAATATTAACAAAAACAGATTTATAGTAAATATGTTTTAAAATTAGTATATATATATATATATATATATATATATACATTGGAACGAAGGATTAAAGTATGGCAGAGCGGGGTCATTCTGGTAAATGCTGGCATGAAGTTAAAAATTGAGATTGGAAGACTTTTAAAGAATTAAGAAAATTTCTAGAAATGGGATGATTTTCTTCGCATGAAGTCCCCAGTTATACTGTCTGTAACAAAAATCAAGTCAGTGAACGTTAGGATTACTGCTTTGTCTTTAAGAACACAAAACTGGTGAGATCAGTTTTTTTAGTTAAGACATTTGATAGCTGGACATATTATTCAGTACCGGTTTTCTGAACCTACAATTTTATTGAGTATTGGGTATAATATGTAAAGTAAAGGTATCAGAGTTTTCGTCACCCTAAACATTTCCACCAGTATTCGCCCTCCTCACAAAAGACATGTTAGCTTAAGAATTCAATAACATCTATGAATTTGAATCAGTCAGCGCTAGATTCCCTAGAACCAGAGAATCTAGCGCAAGCGGATTCAAATTCTTAGATGTTAATTAGTGGTTATTTTAACATGTCTTGCGTGACCGTGAGACGGGCGATCAATGGTGCAAATTTTAGATGTGACGAACACTGGTACCTTTCCCTAAATAATATTCATCTTAAAATTTAATAAGGCACTCCAGTAGAATTTTTTTTAATAACTTCTTGCAAATTTTAGATATGTAATATAGACTTAAGTTATATTTTTGGAATTCATGAAAATTTTGAATACATTACGCTTCATCATGACACTATATTCACAAATTAATTTAAATGTATAAGCATTTACTTTTATTTTTATCGAAAACAAAACATATTTATTTTGAACGAAAATAATTGGTATTTTATAAAATATTTTATAATTGAGTTAAGAAATAATACATATTTATCAAGTTGAATACAATATGTATTCAAAGTATATATAGATTTCATACGAGTAATCCATTTTTTCTTGTTACTATAGAATAAAGTAAATTTACAAAAACTTACAGGAAACAAAATCTTAATTTTCTTTAACATAACAAGGTGTTTAACTGCATTTTTTAAAAAAATATATTTTTGTACCATTTAATTAGGAAATTATTCTTTTAGCTAAGAACTATGGGATTTAAGTCGATACCCATTTAATAGAAAAATAAACTTCGAAAATTTGTAATACATGTCTAAAAAAAACATATTAATGAGTAAGTCTGTAACTAAAATAGGTCGCATGCCAGTTTAAAAATTAGAATGTTCCACATAAAATAATGATCCTTCAGTTGTCAAAGTACATTTTCGAAATATAAATATAAAAATTTAAAACATTTAAGATTTACTAAATATATAATATAGTTGAATTATAAAACTTATTAATCTTTTTAGTTTTTCCATTAATAGAGTTTTTTTTTTTTTTTGAGAAACGACTCACCAGTTTTCATTTATAAACAAACAAACAAATAAATAAATAAATATGTCCATATATACTTTCAAATTTAAAACGTTTTAATTTTTCTATAAGCAACTCGTAACATTTGTATTCATTTCCAGAGAAGTTAGATTTTCTTTCTTTTAATTTATTATACATTTATAGACGGAAACTCTGATAGAATTATGTGTATATTATATGTAAGAAAATAAACTTCAGAAATTCACGTTCCCGTAGCTTTACACTGCAATTTAACTTTTCCTTATTAACAGGATTTTGTAAAGTTTTTTTTCCTAGAAAAGCAAAACGATTTCAGATAAAAGAAGCTATTCAAATTTTATCTACATTTGATAGTTTCACAAAATGAATGATTATTAATTTAAGTCGTTTAAGAATATTCATCCATATTTATCCCTTGTCTACTTCATTCATTAAAATTATAGTTGTTCTTTAATATAAGATGTCTAAGTTTATTTAGCCATTCTTTTCCTATAACTACTTCAATTATTACTACTGTATTTCATTTTTATGATTTATTTCTTTCACTGATAATTTTCAGTAGATTCGTAGAAAATTACTCTTTGTCGTAAAACTAATTTAAACTACAATTCATGATGTAAATTACACCACCAAAATAAAAGTGAGGAAGACCGGGGCTAATTGTTACAATTTTTTTTTAACGAAACTTTTAACTTTTCGTTTTTCGAAAAACACTTTAAAGTTTACTTTCATAATCGGTCATTCATAACATATATTTTACATGTGATAAAGATAAATATCATTCATACTGTTAAACTTTAAAAACATGAATATTTATTAAAACAAGTTGCCCCACAATAGGATATGTTGTTACACTGAATAGGACTAATCTCCTTATATTATTAAAATCTGTGCGCATCTGTCTTTCTGTCTGTCTGTCTGTCTTTCTGTCTGTCTGTCTGTCTGTCTGTCTGTCTGTGAGAAATGCCTTGTGACCGCTAAAGCTCCGGCGCTAATGGTCGCATCGCTTCGAAACCGGTGTCAACAGACGCAGAATTTCTTCATCTCGACATCGCGATAATTCACTAAGCGATGCGACCCTAATTAGCGGAGATATTAATTAAAACGTCCACCCTTGTCTACCGAAAAATGACCCAGAATTCATGATTAAATGCTTAAAAAGCGACATTTTTACGGAAAAAGTGGAAAATAAATTAGAAATATCAGTCGTATCGTTACAAATAAGGTATCAAATGAAAGATCCGATTTTTCTGAATCCGACGGTTTAAACAGCTTATCGATAGGGCAATTAGATTTTTTAAAATTAACTAAAGTATGAAAAAAAAGGTGGCAACAAATCACAAGAGTTTTATTAATTTCGCAATAGACGTATTTCGGTTACCATGGCGCCGGGCGAAAGAATAAATAGATTTTACTTCCTGCTTTACTGATTTTGTACTGGAAATAAAAATTGCAAATTTCAAAATGCTTCAATTTTATTCAAAATTATTTCAAACTTGCTACACACTTTTAACATCACAAGACGAAGTAGCAGTTAAAATTTCACCGGGTTTCCAAAATAAATAAAAAATGTACAATTTAATTGCAAATTAAATTTTATTCTCATACGCGTATTTCAAATTCTAACTATGATTAAATTATTTTTAATACATCTTTCGAAAGATATTTTAAAGTACTTTTATATTATCGAAAGTGGGATTCAAGATTTCGCTTCATTTACACGTTTTGAGGTCTCCTGAATCGGTTTTCTTTTGTATCTCAGCTACTAATTAAAATAATTTCATAAGTAATACATCATTAGATAGCTTTGTTGATTTGGAATCGAACAGTAGATTACAGAAATTTCTACCGCCAGATGGCGCTAAAATATTTTCAAATTTCAATATTTCAATTTCTAATTATGATTAAATTATTTTTAATACATCATTCGAAAGATATTTTAAAGTTTTTTTATATTATCGAAAGATTTCACCAGATTTACACGTTTTGAGGTAACCTGATTAGGTTTTCTTTTGCATCTCAGCTTCTCAGCTAATTCAGTTAGACCGTTCAAAATTGATATATGTAGGTTAATTAGGAAGGGCTGAAAGGGTGGGGAAGATATAGGCGTGCACCGCGCTCACGGGACAGCGCTGCCGAAGGCAGTGGGGACCTGGTCCGACTTTTTAACCGATGAGAAATGATTTTTTTTTTCAATTTCTTTTCTTAAGAAAAAAATTTGATTTGAGAAGGAATATGTGCGCGTAGCGCGCGTATACCTTCACACGTGCGCGCGCAGCGCGCATGGGTCTGCGCTGCCGAAGGCAGTGGGGACACGGTGTGAGTTTTTACACGAACAGAAATGATTTTTTTGGGGGGCACGAAGGGTCAGGGAAGGAATACGCGCGCGCAGTGCGTGTATTCCTTAACTTAAACGCGCGCAGCGCGCACGGGACTGCTCTGCCGTAGACAGTGAGGACCCAGTCCGACTTTGTACCCGATGAGAAATGATTTTTTAAATTTTCTTTTCCTAAGGATAAAAATTTGATTTGAGAAATCAAATTTTATTTGGACCCGGGCCGTCTTTTTACCCAATCAGAAATGATTTTTTTTTTTTTTTTTTAATTTCTTTTCTTAACACTAAAAGTTACTGTTAGTGATTCATTAATTTTAGTGATTCATTTGAAAATACTGACCCGCTAGCGGGCGAAGCTCGCTAGTCTCCTTATATTATTAAAATCTGTACGCGTGTGTGTTTTTGTCTGTGTGTGTGTGTGTGTGTGTGTGTGTGTGTGTGAGAAACGGCTTGAAACGGAAAAGGCTCCGCCGCTAACGGTCGCACGGACTTCGAACAGGTACCGTCGGACAGAGAATTTATCGCAGATGTACGATATGTAATTTGCTAAACGATGCGACCCTAATTAGCGGAGATATTAATTAAAATGTCGACCATTGTCTAACGAAAAATGACCCAGAATTCATGATTAAATGCTTAAAAAGCGACATTTTTACGGAAAAAGTGGAAAATAAATTAGAAATATCAGTCGTATCGTTACAAACAAGATACCATTGGAAAGGGCTTTTTTTTCTCAATCCGATGGTTTAAACGGCTTATCGATCGGACAATTAGATTTTTTAAAATTAACTAAACTATAAAAAAATGTTGGCAACGAATCACAAGAATCTTAGCTTTGCAGACTTTTCGTCTACAGCAGTCTTCAACGGAAACACATCTGGAATTTAACGGAGTCACGTGTTTCGTAGTGCGATTAAAAATTACAATTTTCTATTTTCTTCAATTTTTCAAATTTTACACATTTTATTTAGTATATAATATTTACACCACAAAACAAACTTGCATTTCAAATTTCATCGATTTTCGTCAATAAACAAAAGATTTACATTTTAATTGCAAATTAAATTTTATCTTTACACGCCGGACACTTTCGCAATATTCTAATACGCGTATCTCAATTTCTAATTACGATTGATTTATTTTTTATACATCATACGAAAGATATTTTAAAGTTCTTTTACATAATTCAAAGTTTTCAACAGATTTACACGTTTTGAGGTCTCCTAAATCAGTGTTCTTTCATGGCGCTGTAATATTTTCAAATTTCAATATTTCAATTTCTAATTATGATTAAATTATTTTTAATACATCATTCGAAAGATATTTTAAAGTTCTTTTAAATTATCGAAAGTTTTCACCAGAATTACACGTTTTGAGGTGTCCTGAATCAGTTTTCTTTTATGGCGTTGTAATATTTTCCAATTTTCAATACTTCAATTTCTAATTATGATTAAATTATTTTTAATACATCATTCGAAAGATATTTTAAAGTTCTTTTAAATTATCAAAAGTTTTCACCAGATTTACACGTTTTGAGGTGTCCTGATTACGTTTTCCTTTGCATCTCAGCTAATTGAGTTAGACCGTTCAAAATTGGTATACGTAGGTTAATTAGGAGGGGCTGAAAGGGTGGGGAAGAGATAGGCGTGCACCGCGCGCGTATCCCCTAACTTGTGCGCGCAGCGCGCACGGGACTGCGCGGCCGAAGGCAGTGGGGACCAGGTCCGACTTTTTAACCGATGAGAAATAATTTTTTTCATTTTCTTTTCTTAAGAATAAAAATTTGATTTGAGAAGGAGTATATGCGCGCAGCGCGCGTATACCTTTGTTGTAAAATTTATACCCTTTCCGTGTTGATTCTCAAATTTAAATTTAAATTCATTCACTACTTAAATATAATTTAAATTCACTTTATAACCTTTAAAGTTTAAGTTATTAATTAAATGAATTATAGCGTTTAGTGCTATTTTCTCTTTTTGATGCTGCCATTTGAGTTAAAGAGATATTAAAATTAAAAAAAACTTAATGATAATTACTTTTAGTTAAAAATTATATTCCTTATTAATATATTTATGTTTAAGTCTTTTGAAATAACTTTAATTACTTACCTCATATTTAAAAGCATATTTTATTAAAATTAACTTAAAGAAAAATATGTTTAAATCCTTTTACGGATTGTTCATTTCGCTACTTAGCGAGGAGATGTAATATTTTTTCAACTGCAGAGTCTCTTTGCTAAGCCCATAGATGGCGGCTGACTCGCAGCGTCGTGTTGCTATAGTTATGGGAGGCGTTCCTATTCTACAGCATCTAGTAGCTGTTACTTTGAATCCGTTTCGTGACTATAAAAGGAGGTAGGAAATATGTAATCAGGCTCTTAAGCTCTGAAGCCCTTAATCTTTTAAGCTTTTATGTTTTTTCAGTTTAGCTCAAAGTCATGAGCTGGTATTTCGATATAATTATAAACTGTTTAGTTTTATTATGATTGTAAATTACGTTTTTGTGACTTGTTCGTTTAGTGAAAAGTAGCTTTCTATTTGAACTCAGTATGGCAGTATTTTTAAGGGTATTAAACCTCTCGTCAGCAACCTTTCTAAAATTGTTTCAGCTGATTTAATGTTATTCATCATTTTGTTTCAACTTTAATAAACTGTTTTAATTGAACTTTTGTCTTCAATGAATGCAACATATATTTATCTTCTTTATAGCTTTTAGAGCTGAGCAACTATCATTTCACTGCACTGCTAACTCTGCTAACTTGATATATGTGGAAATTGTTTTTTTCACAATAAGCGGTTATGGGCGATTTGGCTCGTTGTCAGCTCATAGCATTAAAATTTTGATAATAGTTTTTATGGCATTCTAAGTGTTTGAAGATAAGAAATTGAAATGGCAGTAAGTTTAAACCCCACGATCGAAAAATTACGGATGAATAATTATACTACGTGGGTCAAGGACATTAAATTTATTTTAATTGAAAGAAACTGCTGGAATATAATATGTAAAAAAGAAAAACTGCCTGTTGAAGATGCTGAGGCCGGAATAACTTCAAAACAAGTGGAGGATTTTAAATCTCGTAGTCGAGTTGCATTATCAACAATATATTTGAATACATCGCCTGAAGTCAGAAGCATTATTGAAAATTGTGATTGTGCTATTGATGCCTGGGAGATTTTGAAGAAGACCTTTATATCAGACTCAAGAGCTCATCATATGGGACTGTTTACAGAGTTTATTAATTGTAGAATGTCTGAGAATGAAACGGTGAATTCTTTTGTAACCCGGTTATCAAGAATACTGGACCAGCTGCGTGAAATTGGTCATGCTATGGAGGATGTGTACTGCTGTTTTCAGCTCTTGCAACACCTACCATCCAAGTTTGAATCTGCAGTGCAATATTTGTTGCGTTGGAAGAACGACCAGTTCAAGTTCCAGAATATTGTGTCCGAGTTAACAGCGGAGGAATCGCGTCTACAGCTTCGTGAGGGTGATATTAAGAAAGATGCCAATAACAGTGTTCAGATACAGAACATCCAGCAAAAAGGTAAAAAGCCTTTAACTTGTTTTAAGTGTGGCCGTATTGGCCACTTTAAGAAAAACTGTTTTTTGAATAGTAATGTTAAATTTAAACCTAGAAATTTAAAGTATAACTCCAACGGTCGTGACAAATGCAAATCTCCCCCCTCCTACTACATAGCTCAAGCTAACTTTAGTAATTTAAGTGATGATGACAGCTTTATTTTTGATACTGCTGCTTCAAATCATTTTCTAAGAAATTTAGATCTTTTTGAGCATTATACTCCTGTGGAGGGAGAGGAGTTGTTTGTCGCGATCGATGGTATTAGTTTTCCTATTACTGCTAAAGGAACTGTTAAGTTGAATTTTGGTAAAAATGTATTGTATTTAAAAGATGTGTTATATTCCCCGAAGTTGCGGAAAAATTTAATATCAGGTCCTAAATTAGATGTGAACGGTGCCACATACACTGGCGGTAAGGGTCGAGTGTCGGTGTTCGGTAAAGATAAAAGACATATTTTTACTGCTAAAATTAAAGACGGTGTTTACTATTTATATCCTAATGTTTCTAAAGTTAAAAAGGGGAGTAAAGTGAATGGGGGGCACCCAGAAAATCCTTCAGCTTCTCTTGCAAAAGTTAATGAAATTGGGTATTGGCATGCTCGTTTTGGGCATGTAAGTCCTGATACTATTGTAAATACTAGCAAGAAGAACGGGGTAAGGGGCCTTCCTAAACTTAAGTTTAAGAAATTTTTTTGTGAGCCTTGTAGGATTAGTAAACAAAACCGTGTATCTTTTAAATCATCCGATGTTCATGGCGTTAAATCACCGTTAGAGAAAGTATTTATGGACGTCTGGGGCCCAATTAAAGTAACTGGTAAAAATGGGGAAAGGTTCTTTTTGTCCATTATTGATGGATTTTCTAAAAGGGTTGCTGTTTATCCTTTAAAGGATAAGTCTCAGGTTTTTGGTGTATTCGAGAGGCACATTGCACGGGCTGAACGTAGTTTGAATAAAAAATTAAAAGCTATTCGTACGGATAATGGTTCCGAATTTGTAAATGACAATTTCAAATCATTTTGTAGTAAAAATGGAGTTGTTCATGAGTTAACTAACACGTTCACACCTGAGCAAAATGGGTTAGGTGAGCGGTTTAATCAAACTTCTTTAAATTGTGTTAGAGCTATTATCACGGATAGTGGTTTGCCTTTTTCTTTCTGGCCCGATGCAATGTTGTATTTCGCGTACACTTGGAACCGTTTAATCCATAGGGGACAAACTAAGACTCCTTTTGAGTTATATACTGGGTTTAAACCATCCGTAAGACACCTAAAGCCGTTTGGATTAATTTCGTATGTAGGGATTCCAAAACAGCATAGAGACCATAAGCTTGAACCTAAGGCTAAAAAGGGAGTACTAATAGGTTATTCATTAAAGACTAAGGGGTATAAAATTTGGTTGGAGAATGAGGATAAAATAGTTGAAACCATAAACGTAACGTTCTCAGATCAGCTATTTAGTAAATGCAGTGGAGCGGTGATGGGCACCTCACTGGAGGAATTGGACTTACTTCCGGAAAGTCCAGTTGATTGTCAAGTTTCCGATCCTGTTGACATTGTTTTCGGAGGTGAGCCCGATGATTCTAGTGACGAGCCCGTCGATGAAACTCCTGTAGATAAATCTTCTCTTAAACCTCTTTCTTCAATTACTTGGAATAGAAAACCCGTACCCAGAAAAATGAGTGACAGAGTTGACATCTTCTATTACCCGGACAACACTAAAACTAGATTGAGATCAATGAACGATGTCAAGCAATATTGTGATAAAAATAATTTAATTTTTGACTCTAATTTTTTTGATTTCTCTAGTAGTAATAAGTTCGAGGGGGTGGTTGATCAGCAAAACTCAGATAACCCAACTTCAAGTTTAACTCATAAAAAATCATGACTAGTTATCCCTATACCTAAAACATATAATCAGGCCGTTAAATCTTCAGAATGTATTGAATGGAAAAATGCCATGGATGATGAGATAAATAATATGAAAACTCGTAAAGTTTGGCATCTGGTTAATTTACCGGAGGGGAAAAAAGTTTTGGGAAATAGATGGGTATACGCCGTTAAAAGAGATGAGCTAGGAAACGTTGCCCGCTTTAAAGCGAGGCTCGTGGCCCAGGGCTTTCATCAGATAAAGGGGGACACTTATGACGAGACGTTTTCACCCGTCGTTAATTTCTCAGTAATACGTTTCTTTTTTTCATTATTGGTCTCATGTTATAAATGGCATAATGTTCAATGCGATATAAAATGTGCTTATCTTTATGCACCTTTAAAAGAAGAAATTTATATGTCTCAGCCAAAAGGATATGTTGTAAGGGGGGGGGGGGAAATCTTGTTTGTAAACTAGACAAAGCGTTATATGGCCTTCATCAAAGTGGCCGGCTCTGGTATTATGAGTTAAATAAAGTACTATTAGATTTAGGGTTTAATAAATTTAACTGGTGTAATTGTTCATATTATTTTGAAAATTATATTGTTTTATTAGTTTATGTAGATGATTTAGTTTTGTTTGGTAAAAATCAATTTCAAATAGATAAAATTCTTAATTTATTAAAATGTAAATTTGATATAAAAATTTTAGGTAAAACCAAGAAATTACTTGGTGTAGAATTTAATTATGAAAATGATTCAGTACAAATTTTTCAGGAATTATATATTAATGAAGTGTATGACAGGTTTAAGTCGTTTAACATCCCTTTCTGCTCATTACCTATTGTAAAAGGCATTAAGTATTCGAAAAAAGATTGTCCTACTAATCAAAATGAAATTGATGAAATGTCTAAATTTCCATATCGGAATATCTTAGGATGTTTATCTTTCATTGCAAACAGGACACGACCTGATATTGCCTACGCAGTTAATATATTCAGTCAATTTCAAAATTCACCGGGGTTTAATCATTGGAATGGGTTAATTAAATTACTTGGGTATGTTTCGTGTACTCGAGATTTGAAATTAAATTTGAATTGTTTTAATCCATGTTTAACTGCTTTCTCTGACGCTGATTTCGCGATGAATAGGGATGACTTCGTATCAATGGGGGGACAAATTTTATTTTTGGATAATAGCCCTATTTCTTGGAAAACCTTTAAGCAAAAAAGTGTTTGCCTTTCAACCATGGAAAGTGAATTTGTATCCATGTGTGACGGGGTTAAAGAATTAATGTGGTTTGATAATATATTACGAGATTGTATTGATTTTAAATTAATTGCTATTTCATATGAACCACCAATACTTTTTGCTGATAACCAAGCAGCTATTAATTTTACGAGGTCTCCTATAGAGAATAACAAATCTAAACATATTAATGTAAAATTATTTTTTATCCGTGAATGGCTATTTGAGGAACGGTTTGATTTAAAATATGTAAATACTAAAAATAACTTTGCCGATCCCTTCACAAAGCCCCTTACTAAAGGTGATATGTCTGGGTTTGTAAATAAGGTATTTATTAAGTAAATGTATATAGAGTAAATTTAAATTTTTTTGAACGTATAATATATATTTGAATTTTTTGAAACTGAAAAAATGGTTTTTTAGAGGGATATGTATGCATTTCCTTGGTGGATTTTTCCTACGTTTTCCATTGTGTAGTGATGTATAGTTTAGTTTAACTTTTGTATGAATATCATCGTTTTCTTATTTTGACAATGGGGAATGGGGGAAAAAAAAGGTTTCCTTGAAATGCTGTGCATATTTGCTCTATATTAATATCTTGTTCTTTCTTTTAGTAGATGTGTATAGTATATTGATAGTGCTACTGTTTTTTTGAAAGTGTGAGTTGGACTTGTATGAGAGAAATTCGTAGCGCTACGTGTAATTGGTTATGTGTATGTTATATAAATGTTTCATATATTTGTGAATATCATCGTTTTCTTATTTTGACAATGGGGAATGGGGGAAAAAAAAGGTTTCCTTGAAATGCTGTGCATATTTGCTCTATATTAATATCTTGTTCTTTCTTTTAGTAGATGTGTATAGTATATTGATAGTGCTACTGTTTTTTTGAAAGTGTGAGTTGGACTTGTGGACTCTTGATCTTATGATTTACGAGATTGACAAACCTTGTAGCTTTGTGTGAAGTATATTCTGTAGAAGACATATGTGAATCTCTCATCAAGTCACTAAATATTCAAGGAATTTTTTTATTTCTTTTCTAATAAAGTTTATATTGTAATTGCTGACGTTTGTGTTTGTCGAATCAACACGGTGGGGGGCCTTGTTGTAAAATTTATACCCTTTCCGTGTTGATTCTCAAATTTAAATTTAAATTCATTCACTACTTAAATATAATTTAAATTCACTTTATAACCTTTAAAGTTTAAGTTATTAATTAAATGAATTATAGCGTTTAGTGCTATTTTCTCTTTTTGATGCTGCCATTTGAGTTAAAGAGATATTAAAATTAAAAAAAACTTAATGATAATTACTTTTAGTTAAAAATTATATTCCTTATTAATATATTTATGTTTAAGTCTTTTGAAATAACTTTAATTACTTACCTCATATTTAAAAGCATATTTTATTAAAATTAACTTAAAGAAAAATATGTTTAAATCCTTTTACGGATTGTTCATTTCGCTACTTAGCGAGGAGATGTAATATTTTTTCAACTGCAGAGTCTCTTTGCTAAGCCCATAGATGGCGGCTGACTCGCAGCGTCGTGTTGCTATAGTTATGGGAGGCGTTCCTATTCTACAGCATCTAGTAGCTGTTACTTTGAATCCGTTTCGTGACTATAAAAGGAGGTAGGAAATATGTAATCAGGCTCTTAAGCTCTGAAGCCCTTAATCTTTTAAGCTTTTATGTTTTTTCAGTTTAGCTCAAAGTCATGAGCTGGTATTTCGATATAATTATAAACTGTTTAGTTTTATTATGATTGTAAATTACGTTTTTGTGACTTGTTCGTTTAGTGAAAAGTAGCTTTCTATTTGAACTCAGTATGGCAGTATTTTTAAGGGTATTTAACCTCTCGTCAGCAACCTTTCTAAAATTGTTTCAGCTGATTTAATGTTATTCATCATTTTGTTTCAACTTTAATAAACTGTTTTAATTGAACTTTTGTCTTCAATGAATGCAACATATATTTATCTTCTTTATAGCTTTTAGAGCTGAGCAACTATCATTTCACTGCACTGCTAACTCTGCTAACTTGATATATGTGGAAATTGTTTTTTTCACAATAACCTTCACACGTGCGCGCGCAGTGCGCATGGGTTTGCGTTGCCGAAGGCAGTGGGGACCCGGTGTGAGTTTTTAAATGATTTTTTTTTTAGGGGGCACGAAGGGTCAGGTAAGGAATACGCGAGCGCAGCGCGTGTATCCGTGAACTTGTGCGTGCGCAGCGCGCACGTGACTGCGCTGCCGAAGGCAGTGGGGACCCGGTCCGACTTTGTACCCGATGAGAAATGATTTTTTAAATTTTCTTTTCTTAAGAATAAAAATATGACTTCAGGAGGAATATGTGCGCGCAGCGCACGTATACCTTCACACGTGCTCGCGCGTGGGTCTGCGCTGCCGAAGGCAGTGGGGACCCGGTGCGAGTTTTTACCCGATCAGAAATGATTTTTTTAGGGGGCACGAAAGGTCAGGGAAGGTATACGCGCGCGCAGCGCATGTATCCCTTAAGTTGTGCGCGCGCAGCGCGCACGGGACTGCGCTGCCGAAGGCAGTGGGGACCCGGGCCGACTTTTTACCCAATCAGAAATGATTTTTTTTTTTTTTAATTTCTTTTCTTAACACTAAAAATTACTATTAGTGATTCATTAATTTTAGTGATTCATTTGAAAATACTGACCCGCTAGCGGGCGAAGCCAGCTAGTTGTTATATAAAATGTGTTAAGCAATGGTAACGAATCTGATATCATTATGCTTTCCTTATATTGTTATATTACAATTTCTATAGAAAAATAATAGTAAACGATGTTTTGACTTTACGAATTCAATCGATTTGACAATTTATTATGATCATGTATTGTAATCATTGTTTGAATTACAGTTTGCACAAATATATATTTCGTCGAATTTAGATTTTCTGTAAACTAAAAAAAAAAAAAAAAAAATTATAAAAATACAACTTACGCGGAAAACTTGTTACACTATAACAAATATTCCTAAGTGAAGGGTAGCAGATTGCACATAATATGCAATTTTGTTTCTCGACGTTATTAACTGAAATCCACATATTCCAGTATTGTAAAAATACTAAATGTAACTGTAAAGAGATTGTGCTTATTTTTTTTTTTTTTTTTTTTTTTTTTTAAGTATTGAATAAAATTTGACCCGAAAATAACGTTTTCACTGGTGCATTCTCTTTTAATAAATTTCTCTTCTAATAACTTTTAATATGCTAATAACTTTAACACTATTGGTATACTAAAACAAAAGGATTACCGCTACGATCTAATGCGAGGTAAATACAATACATTGGCATTCATAGGTAATTCTAAATTTAAAAATAACAACTAGCTGTGGTCTCACATAAAATAATAAAACAGGGACATTTAAAATCTATAGTTATATTTTTTAACTGGTAAATATTTTACATTTTTAATTGATATATCAATAATAGCATTCTTTCATATCATGTAATAATTAAAATAAATGTAAATTTCATTTGCATACATGCCATCGCACGATCGAGAATTTACTAATAATAAGTAGATTTCCTTAACTGGAAAATTTTGTATGCATTGTATTTCAACTTAGTCTATATGTCGAAAAATGTGTGTAAGGGTAAACATATCGTTGCTTAATTCCGTCTTTAAATTTTCCTTTTTATCAAAAGAGAGAAATAACTTTGTTTGTGATTTTAATTCGCATGGATTTATCTTAAAGCAAGCTAACTTTAAAACTACAGTACATGGCTAAATTATTAGGCGATTTGCAAATTATGCATTTTTTTATGTTTACAACCTTATTAATGAAGAATTTTATTAAAAAAGTTAGTTTCTTTATGTTTTGTAAACATATCCATTAAGGAGTACAATGACAAAAAATTGTTACAATACAATACTTATTGAAGAAAGGAAAAATTGGTAAATTAAATTTAATAGAAAAATCAATATTTCGTATGGCCACCTTTGGCAACTGAAATGGCTTTAACACGACGAGGCATACTTTCTATGCATGGTTGGATGGTTTTTTGAATGGTTTATTATGATTCCACTGGTATGTTAAAGATCCCAGCAACTCTTTATTGGTTATATTTTTCTTATACATTTTTTTTTCCAGCAACTCCCAGCCATTTTCAATAGGATTCATAACAGGCGAGTTCCCAGGCCAGTCAATAACTTAGATTTTTTTTTTCGCTCTAAATACTCGGGTACACTTTTAGCTTTATGGCATGGAGCACCATTAGGCATGAAGACTGGTTCCTTGTCTCCAGGAAACCATTCTTGCATTTGTGGCATGAGCCTGGTTTGTAAGACTTTCAGGTATTGATCTTGTTTCATTGTATTTTTGACCATATAGAGAGGACCAGAACATTTTCCTGATACGACAGACCACACCATGACTGATGGAGGATGTTCGGTGGTGGGAACATTACAATCTGACTTGCATTTCGCGTTTGGACGCAGCTGAACAAATTTGGTTTTTTCGGTTAAAACATGAAAAACCGATTCATCAGAGAAACAAACCTGAAAATTAAACAAAATTGCTTTTTATTTAATTTCTTTATATCCATTATAAATGCCAATATATTGTTGATCAAAATATATAGATATGTACCGTTTTTCAGTCTTTTATTGTCCAATTTTTGTACTTTATTGCCCACTCCAAGCGTTTATTCATCATTTCTGATGTAAGCTTTTGCTTGCGAGGAGGTATCATGGCGATGAATTTATTTTCTGCCAAGCGACGTGTCAAAATTCTTTCTGATATATTAATGCCTTCATTTTGAACTTCTTCCATTAATGTGCGTAGTGGTTTCTTTCTGTTATTTATACAATTGTCTCGTATTTTCCGATCCGTCCTCGGCGTCGTAATGCGAGCTCGTCCAGTATTATTCTTCCGTGATGGATCCAAACTTATGTTTAAGATCATTTTCTTTTTAATATTTTTTATTGAGCTTCTGGACCTTTGCTGCAATTTGATTTTGGGTCAGTTTAGTGGCCTTCAGTAGACTATAGACCTGCCCTACTATCTTTGGTGAAAATTCAGCATTTCTTCTCATCTAAAATAAAGGAGCAAAAACTTTTTATGATAATAAAAATGTTAAATATCCCACGCAATATTAATAACAATGCAAAACTTAATTTTTGCAGCAAAATATTCGCTTCAATCCAAAATAAACAAGCAGAACAAATTTTACATTATAATGCAAGTTTACACCTATGCCAGTGTATCACAGAATAATAACTAACTGTCTTCTGCTGCCAACTTGAAAAATGTTTCTATAATAAAGGTACTGAAATAAGCTTAAGGTAACGCTAACTAAATAATAATAATTTTGAGCAGGTCAGGTATAATAAACTTCCAATTTGAAAAAAAAAAAAAAAAATCAATATTTTCTTTGGTCTAATAATTTGGCCAGGTACTGTATATTAAATAAAATTGAAAAATTAAATAAAATTGTATAAACAAACTGCATAGGAAAATCAAGATCAAATAATGCTGCTAGCTATATTGCTTATTTAAATATAAATAATAAGTAATATAATTACTTTTTTTTAAAAGAATATCAATAAAAGCTTTTAAGAATTACTTTATGTAATCGCATCACATACTCAGTAAGAAACATTTCCACATCAGTTCAATATATTTATTTGTATTTCAAGACACGTAATTTTAAAAACGAATACTTTTGCGTTATATAACACTAAAATAGTTTTAAAGTTGTGTCTTAGTTGTTATTCCATGTGATAATCGATGTCTACGTTTGACATGAATTAGAAAATTATTATATATATATATATATATATGTATCCCCATTATTTATTCATAATAATGCATAATGTGTGTGCGAGTGTGTGCATGTATAAAAATTCGTGGGACGTGATATTCAATATTTATTGTCCATTAATAATATGAACACTAGATTGACAAGCATTCAAAATGTCTGCTTTTGAACAATATAAATATAAAAAAAACAGAGCTGAGGGTAGTAAAAAAGAAATATTAAAGAAATCGAATCATCGATTGTTCAAACTAAATTCAGAAACAGTCGAATTCAGATGCACACAAGACACACACACACCCATATATATATACAGTATTTAATTAACATTTTCATTGTACAATAAAAAAGTATAATTCATGTTTAAGATTTAATAGTAATATAATTTTTCTTATGATTTACGTTTTTTCCATAAATTTCATGAAATATGAACGTTTTCCGATTTATACATTATATTACATTGTCTGAATAGGATTAAAACTGAAATTTAACATAAGTTTAAAGATTATATATGTATACAGGGTGATTAGAAAAAATCTACCGTGATATATGAGACCGTAGCTACCATATTTATTGAAATTTATTTTTCCGCCTGTATTAAAATAATGCCTGGACCGGGAGTCGAACCCCAGATCTTTGACTTACAAGGTCAGGGCTCTACCTTTGAGCTATCCAGGCCGACAACCGGTGGACATTACTCACTCAGACAACCTTTAGGCATAAACATTTGGTCTATCATGTAGATAGCTCGACAGAAACGAGCCGCAGGTAAAGGAAAACACCATTAAACAACGGGAGAACAAAATACAATATATTAAAATCACACAATTTTCCCATTGTTTAATGGTGTTTTCCTTTACCTGCGGCTTATTCCTGACGAGCTATCTACATGATAGACCAGATGTTTCTGCCTAAAGGTTGTCTGAGGGAGTAATGTCCACCGGTTGTCGGCCTGAATTGGTAGAGCCTTGACCTTGTAAGTCAAAGATCTGGGGTTCGAAACCCGAACCAGGCATTATTTTCACTCAGTCGGAAAAATAAATTTCAATAAATATGATTTTCTTCCCCCAGTCAGTTGATTGTGTGATTTTAATATATTGTATTTCGTAGCTACCATGCCGTTCCAAGAAACTGAATTAAAACTTGGTGGAAGGTATTTTGAAGTATGCGCTCAAGAATAATATAAAACAAGTCCTTCCGGCTTATTCGGAAGGGTAGGTTGATTTCTTTTTCCTTATCATGTAGCCGTCATTTTGTTTCAAAATGGCGGCTACAATTTATTAACGAATTAGTAGAAATATTGATGTAGGCTATCTACATATGGATTTTTAAGCAAATCGGTTCATAAATACCTTTTCTATGTGACTTTAAAATCTTCAAGTGGCCGTCGCTTGGAAACAAGATGGTGGGCCAAGTTGACAAAGGTATCAAATGCATTTCTGAGATAAGACTACTGTACAAATGTAGTTGGAATTAATTCAGAATATCAAAAGTCATCGTGTTGAAAATTTGAGTGGCTGCCACTTGGATCAAAATGGCAGAGAGAGTTGCTCAGTGAACTAACTAATCTAAAATAATGTTGCAAATTTGAATTATTTTTTCTTTTGTATAAATTCTTTCAAAGAGGCTTAGTAAGTTGATTAAATATTACTTTTCTGCATTTCTAGTTTGTTTTAACGTTAAAATAGCCTCATTTTTCCTTAAAAACGCATTAAAAAGCTCCAATATGGCAGGTAATGGATTTGGCGCCAAATTTGGCGACTTTTGGCGGGAAAATCATTAGTTCATTAATAAACTTCATTGAGACACTTATATAACCTATGTATACATCAAACTACAAATGTATTCGGAATATGCTTTTTACAATTTGAATTTGAAATTTTCAAGTGGTCTCCAATTGAAAACAAAATGGTGGAGCAACTTGGTTATGAAACTCATCCAAGATATTCATAACACATGTTAAAGCGCTGTCCAAATTCGGTTCGATTTGGAGTATTATTTCGGAAGTTATCGTGATTTTAAATTTTCAAGTAGTAGCCTGATTTCAAGTGGCCCCACTTAAGATATCTGCCAATTTATTAAAAATGGCAGATAAATTTCATTAATAAAGTTCATTGAGACCCTTATGTAGTCTAGATTTACATAAAAATTCAAGCAAATCTTGCTTTAAATATGCTTTTTACAATGTGGGTTAGAAATATTCAAGTGGCTGCCACTTGAAAACAAAAAGTCGGAGCAACTTGGTTAACGATCACATCCAAGAAACTCATCCAAGATATTTATAAGATAAGTTAAGACACTTTTGAAATTTTGTTCCATTTGGAGTATTATTTCGGAAGTTATTATGGTTTTAAATTTTCAAGTGGTAGCCTGATTTCAAGTGGTTCCGCTTAACTTAAGATACCCGCCACTTTATTAAAAATGGCGGAATAGTTCATTAATAAAGTTCTTTGAAACACTTGTATAAACTATGTATACATCAAAATTCAAACAAAATCGGAATATGCTTTTTACAATTTGATTTTGAAAATTTCAAGTGGTCTCCACATGAAAACAAAATGATGGAGCAACTTGGTTAAGAAACTCATCTAAGATATTCATAACACAAATTAAGACGCTGTCCAAATTTGGTTTAATTTAGAGTATTATTTCGGAAGTTATCGTGATTTAAAATTTTCAAGTGGTAGCCTGATTTCAAGTGGCCCCACTTAGCTTAAGATATCCGCCACTTTATTAAAAATGACAGATAAATTTCATTAATAAAGTTCATTTAGACCCTTATGTAGTCTATGTATGCATCAAAATTCAAACAAACTCGGAATACGCTTTTTACAATTTGAATTTGAAAATTTCAAGTGGTCTCCACTTGAAAACAAAATGGTGGAGCAACTTGGTTAAGAAACTCATCAAATATATTCATAATACAAGTTAAGACGCTGTCCAAATTTGGTTCGATTTGGAGTATTATTTCGGAAGTTATCGTGATTTTAAATTTTCAGGTGGTAGCCTGATTTCAAGTGGCCCCACTTAACTCAAGATATCCGCCACTTTATTAAAAATGGCAGATAAATTTCATTAATAAAGTTCATTTAGACCCTTATGTAGTCTAGATTTACATAAAAATTCAAGCAAATCTTACTTTAAATACGCTTTTTACAATGTGAGTTAGAAATATTCAAGTAGCTGCCACTTGAAAACAAAAAGTCGGAGCAACTTGGTTAACGAACTCATCCAAGATATTTATAAGATCAGTTCACTGTCCATATTTGGTTTAATTTGGAGTATTATTTCGGGAGTTATCGTGATGACAAAATTTTCATTATAGATAGATAGATAGATAGATATATGTATATATATAGAGAGAGAGATAAACGAAGTGATTGCAATAGGTCGATTTCTAAAGAAATCAACCTAAAACAACAGTTAAACTCTAACACTTGCTGTTACATTGACAAAATTTCGAAAATTTTAAATGGAAACACCTTTTTATTGAAATGGAATCTTCATAGCAAAAAAACATAAATAGCTTTGGAATGGTACCTCTAGCATGAAAATCACCGACGCTAGGCATACTAAGAAAAAAAGAGAAAACAGCTGTGATGTGTCTACAAGAGTACGACTTACATTTTCTTAATGACGTCACATTTAACACTGAGTCTTCAGCTCTCAATAATGTCTACTGATTCTGATTCGAAACGAGAGAATAGACCACGGTATCCTTAATTTCACGTAGGTCTGCTGAATAAAGGCTTTAATTTCGTTGTTAGTCGTAAGATGCTGTCATGATGACATCATCACAATACGTGAAAAACAAGGCATTGTAAAATGGCAATCAAAACCGATTTTGATGATGATAATGATGTTTCCCATTAAGCGGCATATTGTTCACAGAGCAAAAAAGCAATATACATATCACGCATTTCACAATGCCTTATTTTTCACTTAGTGTGATGACGTCACTCATCACGGTGTCTTACAACTAACAACGAAATTAAAACCCTTATTCAGCAGACCTACATGAAATTGAGGATACCGTGGTCTATTCTTCTCGTTTCGAAGCATAATCAGTTGACTTTAGTGAGAGCCGAAGGCTCAGTGTGAAACGTGACGTCATTAAAGAAATGTAAGTCATGCTCTGGTAGCCACATCGCAGCTGTTTTCTCTTTTTGTCTTAGTCTGCCTCTTAGTATGCCTTAGTATGCGTTGGTGATTTTCATGCTAGAGGTACCGTTTCAACGCTATTTATGGTTTTTTGCTATGAAGATTCCATTTCAATAAAAAAAAGTGGGTGTTGCCTTTTGAAATTTTCGAAATTTTTTCACTGTAACCGTAACTGTTAGCGTTTAACTGTTGTTTTTTATATAATTCTTGAGCGCGTACCTCAAAATACCTTCCACTAAGTTTTTATTCAGTTTCTCGGAACGGTATGGTAGCTATGTTCTCATATATCGGGGTAGTTTTTTTTCTAATCTCCCTGTATATATATATATATATATATATATAATCTGTAATATATTTTAAATTTTTAAAATTATATAAAAATCATGAGTTATATATTCATAAAACAAGCTTTTTTAGATTATGGAATAACATGGGGCGTGATACACGCAAAACTTTTAACTCACGCAAAAGTTTGATATAGTCTGTTTATTGCTATAAAAATAATAGAGTGTAAAATTCTACATAAGTCAACTAAAAATAATTATTGCATCGTAATGAATAGTTTTTATTATTATTATTTTTTTTTTTTACTTATAAGCAAACCTTATTTTCATCTAACTTACAAAGAAGAACAATGGATTGGGTTTTAAAAAATAAATCATATTAGAGTACAGTTTGTGTAAAGAATATTGTGTAATTCACAATGTATCTTTTACGTTCAAAGTCTCTAAAGCTAAAACTACTACAGTAATAACATAACATAGTCTGAATTTAAACAAATTCAGACAGATTTCCAAACGCATCTTGCCTGACGAATATTTTTGTCATGTGATATGAAAAACTTTTCTTATAGACGTTATATGTTCTTTTCTACAAATATTGTTATTTTATTTTTTCATTAATAAATAAATAAAAGTATATAAGCCAACGAATTTTTTTTATTGCTGCGTAATTTAATATTAATTTAAAATATATCTTATCAGCATTTTTTTAAATATATAATACTGGTATGCAGTGCTGACAGATGAACCCTCATAAAAATCGTTTAGAACATTTTATTATTTCGCAGGCAGAACATCTTTATATGAGTAAAAATAACCAGTATATGACTAATGAGTACAAAACTTTGAATAAACACCATAAAATGAAAGAACTCACAACGGTTTCTCATCGAAAGAGAAAATGACCATTTGTCAGTCAAAATATTTTCATTATAACTTGTTCCATTGTAAGAACTTATTCCATTGTAAAAAAATACTGTTGTAAGGACTACTTATAATCTCTGCCTGTTTCAGCCATCTTCATTTATTGAATGTCTATTGAATGTAATTGAATGTGATCAATCTGGGGATTATGCATAATTACAGGTGATTATGCAAAATCCCCACCAAATTTTGGAAAATGTGATTAATTATTCAATATTTATAACACTTACTGGTTATTTTAGTAGTGCTGCAGCTGCAGTACAAAATTTTGCTTATTTTTGAATTTCGTGCATTTAGTATCCAAAGATGTTTTTTTTTTTTTTTTTTTTTTTTTTTTTTTTTTTTTTCATGTACGAAAAGCGTACAGACGTGCGCAATATTGGTTGCTTCAGTACAAAATTCTGCATATTTTTGAATTTCATGCATCTTGAGATATGTGTATCCAAAGATGTTCTTTTTTTATTTTTTGGTTTTCATCCACGCAAAGCTTACAGACGTACGTAATACTGGTTCCTGCAGTACAAAATTTTGCATATTTTTCCGATTAATGAATTTTGAGATAGAGGTATCCAGTTTTTTTAGTTCCCCATCATACTATAGGTATGAGGAACTTAGGTAATCGTGAAAATTTTCGACCTCGGTTTTTTGAATTTTTTACACGTTTTTAGGTGTGAGGAATCCGAAAATGACAAAATTTCTATGGTGTCTGTCTGTAAGGTGTCTGTTAGTCTGTTAGTCTGTTAGTGTGCTAGTGTGTTAGTACGTTAGTTTGTTAGTCTGTGTACACGATGTCTCAAGAACAAATTGTCGCAGAGAGGTCAGATCAGTTTTAAAATATTACTTTCGACAGTGGCAAGAACCCTATTCATTTTCAACATTCGAATTTATAAACTTCATAAGTTATTAGAAATTTACGATTTTCTTAACATGGGAGAATAGGACAAAAATTCACTTAAACCTGCATTAAATAGAAGCTTTTTACTGTAAAAACGTCAGACCAGTTTTAAAATATAAGATTTGATACCAGAAGGAACATCAGTAACTATAAATATGCTACTTTGAAAATTTCGCAAGTTATTGGAAATTTATGAATTTCTTAACATGGCAGTATAGGGCAAAATTTCACATAAACGTCAATTTTGAGAGATATTTTCATCGTAAAGTTGTCAGGCTACTTTTGAAATATTATTTAGGACACTGGTATGAATATTAATGACTATGAATTTTCCAATATAAAAATTTCGTAAGTTATTGGAAATTTACGAATTTCTTAACATGGCAGAATAGAGGGATCTTGATGGATATTTTCATCGTAAAGATGTCAAACCACTTTCGAAATACTATTTAAGATACTGGCATGAATATCGTAGACTATGATTTTTCCAATTTAAAAAATTCGTAAGTTATTTGAAATTTACGATTTACTTGACATGTCAGAATAAGGCAAATTTGAGCATAAACTTCCATTTTGAGGATCATAAATACATTAGACAACTTCAAAATTACTTTTATGATATTTGTTTCAACATGATTGAATACAACTATTCTAATAGGAAAATTTCGTAAATTAGTGGATAGCCTATTAGGCGAGGATTTCATTCTGTCACTGTATCAAGCTTTTGTCAAATTCATTTCTTTTAACATGATTATATGTCTCAAACTATAAATTTATGAGAGCATAAATATGATGGGGAACTGAGCAGAGTCCACCTATGCCAACTAGTTTTTTAATGTACGCAAAGCGTCCCGAATGCATTATACTGGATGCTGCAGTAAAAAAGTGTGTATATCTTTGGATTTCACGCATTTTGATATAGAGTATCCCGTGATTTTTTGTTTTGTTTTCGTGTACGCAAAGCGTACATACGTGTGTAATACTGATTGCTGCAGTACAAAAAATTACACAAAATGTATGAAATTCAAAAATATTTAAAAGTTTCTACTGCGCAGCCAGTATCACGCACGTCTGTACGCTTTGCGTACATGAATAAAAATCACTGGATACCCCATCTCAAATTGCATGAATACGAAAAACATGCAAAATTTTGTACTGCAGCAGCCAGTATCAGGCACGTCTGTACGCAAACAAAATAATCACTTTATACCTCTATCTCAAAATACATGAATCCGAAAAAACATGCACAATTTTGTACTAGAGCAGGCAGTATTACGCATGGCTGTACGCTTTAAGTACATGAAAAAAAAATCACTGGATACCCCTAATTCAAAATGCCTGAATCTGAAAAACATGCAAAATTGTGTACTGCGGTATCCAGTATCACCCATGTCTGTACGCTTTGCATACATGAAAAAAAAATCACTGGATACCCCTATCTCAACATACATGAATCTGAAAAATATACACAATTTTGTATTGCAATAGCCAGTATCACGCACGTGTGTACGCTTTGTGTGCATGAGAACAAAAAAAAATCACTGGGTACCCCTACCTCAAAATGCATGAATATGAAAAATGTGTGCAAAATTTTGCACTGCAGCAGCCAGTTATGCGCTTTGCGTACAACAAAAAATATATCCCTAACAGCACAATTAGGGTTAACTTATCCACAGTACATCTTAAGGACGTTTCTGGGATGTCTTTTCATCCAGAAGACATCTTGAAGATATCCTGGGGAGGAGATGTGCTGTCAGGGATATTGAATACTGCTATTTCAAAATGCATGATTCAAAATTTTTCACATTCCTCTTTATGCGTTGGGGATTTTATAAAATAACTGGTAAATGGTGTAAATATTGAATTATTTATCACATCCCCCAAAATTTAGCGGGGATTATGCATAATCAACGATAATTATGCATAAGCCCCGGATTAATCCCTTTTTCCGTAACACACACACAAACACACACACACACACACATATAGTATATATAGATATTGATAGCTAGATAGATAGATTTTTAAATAAAAAATTAGATTAAAAGAAGCTGGTACACCAGTTATGGTAACAAAACTCATTTCTCCTCTTGGATATCAGTTGTAGAATTTGTCTTGGGCACGGTTAGTAAAATCTTCTGGATACTTCTTCTGGATCTCTTCGTAAGTCATTTCTTCATATATTTACTGAAAGAAAAGAAAAAGTTTCATGTACTGCGCTCATCATACAGTCATCATACAGGATACAGTATACACACAATTTTTACCACTATTAAATTTATTGACTATTCTAATATATATATATATATATAATTTAACAAAATATCAATAGTTTTTTTCAAAAAGAAAGATATGTTAATTTTCATTGTAGAGCTATAAAAGTTAAATATAATATAGACAAAAATTGTGAGTACGGATGTTGATTTCTTCTCTCTTTATATCATATCTTCTAGAAAGGAATTCTTTATTGGAATAAGGGGGAAGGGTATATTTTGTATCTTTTCATATATACCTGAATTTTCGTTAAAAATATCATTAACAGTTTTGATTGCAGTTGCACACTAGATTACAAAATTAACAAGTAACTGATAAATTTTTGATTTGAGAATGTGCTGATAATCGATTCTTCATTTATACAATAATTGTCTTGATGGTAAAATTACCTTAAGATTACTTACTATAACTCCACCTCTCTTTCTTTTAACTGATTAAGTAAAACGTAAATATTCTACGTAGTAAATTTATATGGCTTTGTAAATTAATGATGAGGCAGAGTCCTCTATCAAAGAAAATATTAAAAATACTAGTTAATACCCATCAAAATTCGACGGATGATGTGCAACTAAAACCTTTTCGCGGCATAAAGTTGAAAAGACCCTTGCTTTAATATTTCGCATTGGTCTTACAATAACAGGTCACAGTTTTTTTATTAAAAGACATACATGAAATAAGAGATTTCATTCACTTGTAAAATTATCATTAATTCTAATTTTCCAAGACAATAAGTGCATTTTAAGTGTAAAATAATAGTTTTGATTTTGTTTTTTCTTTCCGATATGCGTTAAACCACTTGGATATAATCCAAATTATTAATTCGTTGTATTCTAAAAATAAACTGCGAATCGGAATAAAGTTAAAATTTGTTTTTACTGGAATAGTATAACACTTTATTCTATCAAAATAGTATATTTCAACAAAAGTATACTGATAAAAATAAATAAATAAATAAGAAACCGGTAGACATTACTCACTCAGACAACCTTGTCTGAGTGAGTAATTTCCACCGGTTGTCGGCCTGGAAAAGTAAAGCCTTAACCTTGTAAATCAAAGATCTGGGGTTCGACTCCCGGTCCACGCATTATTTTCTCTCAGTCGGAAATGTAAATTTCAATAAATTTAATTTTCTTCCCAATCAGCTGATTGTCTGATTTTAATATATTGTAAATAAGAATTATTTTAATAGTTTAGCAAATTAATTTGCTTATTATATTTATAATAATAAATTATACTATGTAATTTTTTACTCGTATAAAATATCAATATTTTAATGTTATTATTTTAAAATTATTGTTACTGTAATATAGTATCGAAATAATGTATCAGAGATTATATTAATTAGATTAAAATAAATAAATAAATAAAATAAAAAATAAATGAAATAAAACCTCCTTTGATTTTAAATATCTATCTCCATGTATTCTAAACAAAATTTTCAACTGATAAAAGTTAACTTTTAAACAAAAATAAACTCTAAAAATTTGTTGATTTTAAGAGATTTTTTTCTTTTCGTTTTAATCCCCTTTTAATAAATGGAAAAAAATAAATTTAGGAATATGGTATAATACGAGGTCTGTCCAATAAATACGTGAACTGGTGCCATCTATCGGCCATGACGCGGACTATAGCCTCATTCACTAGCGGTGGTAGTTGCCTGAGATCCAATGAACTATCAGTGCATGGCGGATCGTCAAGCTTTGCGTATTGTGCTAGTTGTGTTAGTTTCTGTTGTACTTGTTTTTACTGTGCGTCGGAAATGGAAATTGACAAAAATAATAAACTATTTTTCTTACAGATCTCAAGTGTTTGAGAGATCGCGTGCGTCGTGTGCGATGGAATTTGGCTCAAGGCGATGGATGGATCCTTCACCTTGACAATGCACCTCCACATTCTGCATTGATTTTTCGCCAGTTTCTGGCTAATAATTCAATCACCATCCTTGCTCATCCTCCTTATTCGCCACATCTCGCCCCATGCGATTGTTTTTTTATTCCCAAAATGCAAAAATGTGATGTCGGGACATCACTGGGAAGATGTGGATACAATAAAGCAAGAAACGACGAGAAAACTAAAAGGTCTGGCTGCCGAGGACTTCCAAAGGTTCTTTCAACAGTGGAAAAGAAGATGGAATAAGTGCATAGCAACGAATGGAGAGTACTTTGAAGGGGACAAAATCGATGTAGATTAAATTTTGCAAAATAAACTTTTTATGGCCTTACTTCGCGTATTTATTGGATAGACCTCGTATATTTACCTGGCAACAGATGGCGCCACATTCTTTGTAAAGAAAATTTCGACGAAAATGCATACGACGGTAACCGATATCTAATCGCGAATTACTTTGTTCTTTACTTCCTTGGAAAATATAAATCTATGAATGAATCGTGTGAATTATTTTTATGATTGAGCTTTAATTTGGCGTCTGTCATAGACATATGAAATATGAATGTCATCTGCTCGATCTCTATCATAGGTGTTCGTATTGCTCTGCATAAAGAGGAGGGAATATTCCCATTCCAAATTGGTTCAAAATTTTATCACGCATGCCAAGATCGTACGATTTGGCCTTACAGAAATCGCTTTAGGTTTTAATATTATAGATTTTTTTGTTTACGAAAAAAAATCCCCTTCAAGAGAACTGCATTTAATTTTTATGAATTTTTAAAATGTCTACAGATTTATGGGACACATGTGTATATATACATATATATGCACATACACACACACACACATACACACACACACACACACACACACACACATGAAATTAACAAACAAACTAAAACCAAATAGAGTACGAAAAATATCTTTAACATAAACCAAAACTAAAAAATGAAACAGAGCGAAATTAAAATTAATATGGAGACAGGCGGCATGGCTTACAACATGGACGGCAGGGTTAAACTAGTTTTACGCATGCAATGTTCCCCTCACCTGTCAAGACCAAATGAAAAAAACTCATGAAACCAATTCTCTAACCCATCCTTCCTTTCAAACAACATTTTCAGCTCAGTACTCCTTTTATACTGATTCACGAATTGGTACGTCATATTTTTCACCAAATCTCTATGGAAACCCTGAGCTATGCTCTGACGACACCATTCTACCACATCCTCAAACATATCTTCCAAGTCTGAATTTAATCTAGCAATACGTATTAAACCATTTCTAAATACATTCTTTTTAACTGAAATATGTACGTTAGATGCAAAATGCATTAGCTTTATTGTTTTAAAATTAAAGTCTTTTCTTTTGTCATAAATTCTAGCTACCAAATTATCATTCTCTAATTTTATATTTACGTCTAAATAATTTATATTTTTACAATTCATTGAGGAGGGTTCTAGTTTTAAATTCTTAGGATAGTACTGAAACTCAATATCTGTATTTTCACCATTCAACTTTATCAATACTAGGTCATCGATATATCTATAACATAAAGTTTCTCTATTTAAACTATTGTTCTTTTCATAAATATGTAAGTAGATATCAGATAGTATAGAGCTGCAACTCCCCCCATTGGGATTCCGAAAACTTGTTTGAACACTTTATTTCCCTCATACAGATAGTTCTCTTGAACGACGAACTTAAACAAATTAACAAAGAAATCTTTATCACTTTCTTTATTACTATATTTATTATAAAATTCTATATTTTTTTCTTTTAAATCTGTTAAATGAATAGTATTATAAAGGTCTGCAAAATCGTAAGCATATAGGCTGGTAATTTTTTTTGACTTAGTTATTCTAGTTAAGTAACCCAATAATTCACAACTATTTTTTATTATAAAAGATTGTTCTCCCAATAGCATTTTTTCAAACATTTCACTCAAAACCTTCAACAACTTTTTATTAGGTAATTCAAGATAAGTTCCATAACCACAAGTCACCACTCTAAATTTCACAGGTTTTTATGAAACTTTGGCACTAATATTAAATATGGGAAATTTTGGCTCTTCTGTTTTAGTTTAAGCTTTTTATAAAATGCCTTAACCCTATTCTCAATAACTGTAACTTTCGAATTAATAAGCTCATAATTTTTTGTATTATTATAACTTTCGCTTAAAATCTCACCATACATTTTTTTACAAATTATTGCATAGCTTGTATTATCTTTATCAACATAAGTTACTATAAACTTCTCCCGAAGTTCTTTAATTGATTTCATTAGTTCCATATATTTTCCATGTGAAACAACATCACCATCCCTCACATATTCTCTCTTTAAATCCTTAAAAATATGATATTTCCATTCTCCGAAAACAGTATATGGTAAATTATATTTGTATATATATATATGCACATATATATGATGTTGATATAAACTATCACACGTATATACATTCAAATATCGGTTTCATTATAGAAAAAAATATTCTCACAGATGTTATTTTTGCAAAAAATAATTTTATACGTAAGTTTTTTTATTTTATTTTTTTAATATATATATATATATATATATATTTATTGAAATTTATTTTTCCAGTAAGTCAAAGATCTGGGGTTCGACTCCCGGCCCAGGCATTATTTTCACTCAGTCGGAAAAATAAATTTCAATAAATATGATTTTCTTCCCAATCAGTTGATTGCGTGATTTTAATGTATTATATATAAAATAGTTTAAAAATTCAATAATCTCTAGTGTTAAACATTAATCTCAATTCTGAAAATTAATTATATTTATTTTTAAGCAGTTTGTGTATATTTACGTGTTAATAACTTAAGTCAAATAAGCATTCTTATGTTCAATAAAAATCTTCCACAAGTATAATTTAAGGAGAAAGTAATTTACTCAGCTTTAAGTGAAACTAAAAAAATGTTTCACCCGTAAATGGTTATTTACACTCTCCAGGTTATAAATCGTCTAAAGAACACTTTTACGGCGAAACAATTATTGTTCAGTCGAATTTGCTTTTAAAGAAACTGTTGTGTTTTCAGTATATAGAACGGCTCATAATTTAAATAAAACATAGAAATCTTAGAAATTACTAGATCTACATTTATTTCACATGTAATGCTAAGTTATCGTTTCTTATAAATACTTAATTTAGCTTTAATTAATAGACGTTAAGAGATAAAATATCCAAGAGTATTTTTTGTATTATATCTTCCATATATTAAGAATATTATACAAGGAAGAGATTAAAGATCAATTTAAACATCTTTCTCAGGAAATAAAAAGTACTGTGTAGAATATTGCGACGAATTATAAGATTTAATAGCAGTTCTTTAATACTACTGCTAACATTTACTAGTTTTAAAAAGTGGCTTTTCGAAAGAAATTTCAAGTGATTTCTTGTGATAAGTCACAGAAAAATTTATTCAAAATGTTACAGTTATAAATTTATATTGATACTTAATAAGGAATATATAAATCATTTTCAGAATATATTCAATATATGTGCCATTGGTATGTAAATATATTGTTGTGTTTAATAAATATATGTATATTATGAACACATTGTATATCAATTTACACATAAAAACTTTAAATAAAACTCAATTCTTTTTTTCTTTTTTTACTTTCTTCTATATTCAATGGAAGACTGTATTGGATTCGTCAAAAAATTCGACCATGGGTTTTTGATGCACGTTTTAAGATCTGTAGAACATGATTTGATCATTTTTAGAAAATGTCTGTGTATGTGTGTGAAAAAATTTGTGACAACTGTATCTCAAGTACTACTGCACAGAATTTCATACAAATTGGTATGTTGTTACACATTGACATAAATTATCGTCTATCAACTTTTGGTAAAAATTGTCCAAAAGCATGCGATGCCATCCCACTTTTTCTAAAGTTTTAACATGGTGGTATAGGACAAAATTTTCTATAAATGTGTATAAAGAGAATTTTTTTTTTTTTAATAGTCATTATGAAATTAAAAAAATTATTTGAAATCGAGGTAGCCAACTCTGAAAAAAAAATATATACGTGGGAAGTCCCTTCTCGTGGGAAGAATTTTCATGATGGGTATCTTTCAAAAGGGCTTGCCAATACCTTTAAAGCGAATGGTTGAACCATCGATCTGCAGTAATTTAAAATAAAGTTATCAATTTTCTTCATTAATATATATTACATATATATAATAATTCTTCATAAAAATGTTAATTCCTTTATTTTTTATGAAATTTTAAAACGTCTATAGACTTATGCTACACCTAGTGTACGCCGGAGGTAAAGGACACCATGTCATTTTGTAAAAAGAGTTAGCACTATGTTCTTGATGTGCCTTTTTTTTTTTTTTGTCTTATACAGGGGCATTAAACATTATGCCTAATTACCATAAAGGTAATAGGATAGTGGAACATAAATCGATGTCCATTCTCCTTCTTTATGATAAATGTCATTAATTAACTCAATTATAACATCATTCTTTTAAAAATATTTTTTGTGACATGTGTCCTTTACTCTGTGTTACATATATATTAATGCGAAAGGAAGTATATATATATATATATATATATATATATATATAGTTTATCGTTTTGTTTATGGTGAAAGATTTTATTTTTCAAACTTTATTTCCTATGGTTATTATAGTGTATTACACAATACGAAGCTTATATGTGTTTTTTAATGGTATATTTTTAAAAATAAAATATAGCTTTTTATCTCAATATCGTTTATATTTATAGCTGTATCTATATTAATAAAATCAGACTTTTGTCTGTAAATTTGTCGGAATCAAAAAATTTGGTGATACCTTTACGTTTCACACACCATGAAAGCCGAAAATAACTTCAGAAAATTTTGCCTGTGTGTGTGTGGGGGGGGGGGGGCGCATTGTGTCTGTATGTCGCTTTTCTTGTGCGGGCATCACTCGAGAACGGCTGGACGGAATTCAACGGCGCTTGGCAGAAACTTAGGTCTTCACCCAACATAAAATTATATCTATAGAAAAAAAAAAAAAAAAAATTAGTTTTTGAATTGTGGGTAAAAAACACCTGCGCATGCACCATAAATATTTTTTCACTAAAACGCTTTGAATGGAAATATAAAATATAAATATAAACTTTAAGTTAAAGACTTTTTTATTCGCATGATTCGCACTACAAATTATGGAAATATTGAAATGACGTGTTGCCATCTAAATTTCATACTTTAGTTAATTAAAAAAAAATCTAATCGTCGTATCGAAGAACTGTTTACACCCCAGGATTCAGAAAAATCACCCCTTTCATTTGGTACTGAATTTGTAACGATAGGTCTGATATTTCTAATTTATTTTTCCCTTTTTCCATTTTACCGTTGCCACTTAAATTTCATAATTTAGTTATTTTTTAAAAAATCTAACTGTCGCATCGAAAAATCGTTTGCCCCTCTGGATTCAGAAAAATCGCCCCTTTAATTTGGTATCAAATTTATAAATATAGGTCTGATATTTCTAATTTATTTTACCCTTTATCCGTTTTCAACCCTGATTCGGCAGAAGATTTTACATTTATATATACGCATTTATATATATTTTTATTTTCCAGAAGAAATATTTTTAACTTCACGTGAATAATAATAAAAATTAGAGAGAAAAATACATAGTTGACCTACAAAAGTTGGCGATTTTTTTTTTTTTTTTTTTTAAATCAGGAATTTGTATATGGATAAATATTTTCATAGAGATATTTGGCATTAGTTTAATATTTTTATTTAATTAAACAGCACTTTTCTTTCCTGCAGTAAAACAAAATTTTTTGTCGTTATTATGTACCTTATGAAGTTCTTTTATGTTCTCCCCTCAATTGTAAATGATTATAATTTGGATTTTATTAATATTTTTTATTTTTATTTTCTAAATATCAGAAAACAGTTTTATTTTATTTTATTTTATTTTATTCTGTTCTATTATTTTATTTTATTTATTTATTTATTTATTTATTTTGTGTATGGAACAGCTTTAGTATCGGATCCCTTTGGCAAAATTTGAAGTTTGGCACTGACGTAGCTCGGACGTTTCTCGCCAAGATCTTTAATTGCACAATTGAGATAACCAATTCAATGCATCGAAAAATGGCTTGAAATATTTAAAGTCACCAAAGGGTTCCCATACTAAAGCTGTGCTTTTTGTATTTACCTTTTTTTTTAAACTTTCTATTAAAGACTTCTGTGGTCACGAAATTTGATGCGTAAATTGTTTGTATGCATCCGGCACTTATTGTAACTGGATTTCACAAAATTCGAAATCTCCCCCTTCCTTCTCGGAGTCGGAGGGCAATAAAAATGTGTAAAGACATGTTTTTCCGTTTGAGTTCGCTTTGAATTATCTTAGAATGGCCAATTTTGGTGTGTGGATATTGATTAAATGCATGCATTATGTACATTTGTTGTATTTTGCAAAACTTCGAACTCACCCTTTGAGGAAGGGGAAGCAAGAAGTTGGTAAGTTGTTGCCGAAGGCAGTGGGGACACAGACTCCTCACGTTGCGAGGAAGAAAAACCTCTACCAATCATGGCGAGAGGTTATTAATAAAGATATGGGATTTTGACAACTCATTTAAGTTTAATGTCCAGCGAAGCGGGCAAAGCCTGCTAGTACAATAATAAACCAAATGCCATTTTGTTTAAAAATATATCATTCTCAGCATCGTTTCGTTTAGTTTATTTGTTGAGTGAAATAAACATATGGGGATGTTCTTGTATATATTTTTCATGGTGCAGATATTGATAATATTATTTTTATCTCAAATACAAGTTTCAGTTTCGCTTAAAATTTATAATAATGTATTGTTAAACATTTCGGGGTTCTGCGATTAAAGCTGGTAGACTGGAAGTGCAGTTTTCAATATTAAGTTGCGCTGGTTGAAGACGTTGTTCGGAGATTTCCGTTTTTTTCTCTGTAAATCGCGTAAATACGGGCTAGGACCACTTAGTACGACACCCTCCCTCCCCCACACACACATCGCAGGTCATTCCACCCATAGTGCTAGAACACTTGTACAGGCAATCAATCGCCCTCTAACCCCACGACAACAACACAAAACATTCCTATTAAAACTGTTGCATTCAAAACAAACAACGTTCTTCTAGCTGAAATGGAAGTTTTTAAATGTATACGAGAATAAAATTGATAAAACTTTTTTAAGTTTACAAGATTTTTTTTAATACTCTTTATTCTACAGTTTGTTATGCTCAACGATAAAACAAAATTTAAAAAGAAATTATTTTATATAAGCAGAATTTTTCACTTCAGAACTATTTCAGTGACAAATTTTCTCTCTTGAAAATAATACACTCACATAAATTAATTAAAAAATTAATATGCTAATCGAAAGTTTTCATTAAAACTCTTTTCAGTAGCGTATGCTTCGCATCAATATTTATTAACTCACAAATGTTGCTACTGATATTCCCTCGAAATTAATTCTCTTTCTGGAAAATATGCTTGATTTCAACATATGGAAAGTTGCACAACAGTTTCAGTTTAAAATATAACTAATTAAGTCTGAGACGAGTATTTTGCAAACCTTACTTTTTCTAAAACACAAACAGGTTAATTAATAATTTTAATATTTTGAAATCCGAGATGTTAACGTAAAAACTTTTTTTTTTTTTTGTATTTATGAAATTGCATTTGTAATAACATATAATGTTATTTTACTATTTATACTTTTGTATTATTTGCAAAATAATCATGTTTGCTTGTCAAAGATTTTAATGAAAATATTTTGTATTTATGAAGAAATATTTAAAAAGATTGAAAGAAAGAAATTTTAGTTTATTTACTTTGTGTTCAACAGTTGTTCAAGAAGCTTATTATGATTATTATTCTAATTATTTATTTTAAGGAGAAATTTTCAATAAGAAAATAAGAATTCTATTGAAAAATCTTATTTACAAACACCTGAGTTATTAATAACTTAACGATGTAGATTTAAGTTTTTTCTATTTAAACTAAAATGCAAATATTTAGCATATTATACTTGTCGCTTTTTAGAACATTTAAAAATTATTTGTCAGATTACGATCTAATTATAAATAATGAATTTTAAATTGAAAAAAAAAATGTACTTTTTGATTAATATAAACGGTTCTAATAAAAATACACAATGAAGATAAAAATTGCTCTATACTTAAACATCAACTAAGAAATGTAATTATCATATAAATGTTATTATACCATATTTAAAATGCAAGCATGCCACATTTTTATCAGATTTATAGCGAATTTTTAGAACTGAGGGCCTATTAGTCTCAATCTGGGATTTTTGCGTTGTCGATTTCGATAGTTGGACATTTGTCGAAATCTAAAATTTATCGAAAATATAATTGAATAATTTGAAAGCAATGTTATAATTTGATAAAAGAAAAAAAAAACTAATAGTCCTCCGTCCTAAACTAAATTCTGCTTTTGAAAGAACTTCATCAAAATCTTTTTTTTTTTTTTTTTTTTTTTTTTATTATTATTATTATTGAAAGAAAAAGAAAAGAAAATTATTAATAATCAGTATCGTTACAAGCGATATCGAAAAAGTTTTTTTTCAATAATTTTGAATTAGGAAATAAAAAGTGCGCGTGAAATAATATGAAATAAAAATAAGTAAAAAAATGAATTTAATGATTTAATATTTTTGTTTTTCGGGAGCTGCTCATGCATATAAAAAATGCATATTAAAACGAGTCGAAGAAGGAAGCGAAATAAGTATTGAGTTATATTACGATAAATACGATACATAATATGTTACGATATATTAGACCTATCGTCCAGGGTTAGTAGGTTTTATTTTCGTTGAAAGAAATAGTTTGTTCATTCGGTGCAACTTGCACATTAGTCCCGTGAGGTACAACTTTCACATTAGTCTCTTGAGGTACAACTTTTACTTTAGTCCCGTCAGTTACAACTTGCACATTAGGACCCTTTAAATATAGTGTTTATTTTTTTATGTTCTTTGGTAATGAATTTTGTATAGCGTTACATAAGGGCATGTTACATAAAGGAATGAAATGTACAATCGTATATTATATAAAGAACACGTAAAGAAAAAAAAGTAGGGGTATCTATTTAACTGTAAAGTATATTTAATCATTTGTTAAATAAAAATATAAAATGATGGTTATGTATATTTAAAAATTAAACATTTTTACAAGATATATTTCTGTAAATTTCATTATGATATAGTCTAGTCATATATTTACGATATACACATGGACATTTTTCTGCAGAATATAAATGGTTAGTATTACGGTTTACAGAACCACAAAAATATTCAGATACGTTAGACTTTATAACTAGAAATTGATAATATATATATATATATATATATATATATATATATAATACACATTACATTAAAGTTATTGTTTCAAATTGTATCAAATGATTTTTATTTTAGTAAATTTATTGCTGTGAAAATCCTTCAGACTGACGGATGGATTCGCAGTGCGTCTTTCCATGGTACACTTTTGGTAAAATTTATAAAATGCCTTGAAATTGATATATGTTATTTAATTTCATTATTGCATGTTCTCTTTTGAAAGTGGTATAAATAGTGCAGTTGATTCATGTGCAGGGGCTCGAAAGATATCCAATGCTTTATGGTCTGTGAGACGTATTTCAGAAACATACATACTGTATACTACATACAACATAACAGTATTAATATACTACATTTAGACACATAGAAAATTTCCCAGTGCGATAAAGAACGATTATAACAATCTATTCTCATACAGGACACTAAGAAAATTCCCCGTATTCATTGTGAGATATGAGTGACATTTCTCAGTGTAAACTTTTAGTATTTATTAAAAATTTATTTTTCCAACTGAGTGAAAATAATGACTGGACAGGGGGTCGAACACCGGATCTTTGACTTACAAGGTCAAGGCTCTACCAATTGAACTATCCAGGCAGACAACCGGTGGGCATTACTCACTCAGACAACCTTTAGGCAGAGCAACTGGTCTATTATGTAGATAGCTCGACAGAATAAGCTGCAGATAATGGAAAACACCAATGAACAATGGGAGGAATAATTAATGGTGTTTTCCATTACCTGCGGCTTATTCTGTCGAGCTATCTACATGATAGACCAGTTGCTCTGCCTAAAGGTTGTCTGAGTGAGTAATGCCCACCGATTGTCGGCCTGGATAGCTCAATTGGTAGAGCCTTGACCTTGTAAGTCAAAGAACTGGGGGTTCGACTCCCTGTCCAGGCATTATTGTCACTCAGTTGGAAAAATAAATTTTCAATAAATATGATTTTTATCCGAATCTGTTGATTGTGTGATATTAATAAATGTAAACTTTTAGTGTTTTGAAGATTTTATAGTGCATTATATTTTTGTTAAATTTCCATGTAAATTATTGAATTATATTTTGAGAATATTTTATAAATACACCAGAAATATCTCGATTATTAAGAATAATAACATATTTATTTAATTTCTATACAAGAAAAAAATCCAAAAGTTGGTTTGTATACGAACAGATTTTTGTTTTTATTTTCTATGAAATAACTTTATTCTTGTTCATCGACCAATATAGTACGCCATGAAATCGCTTATAAATTATATGTAAAAAGATTTATATATTTACTTTATTAAGGTTTTCTCATGAAAAACCCAATATTACGCGCTATCTTATAAATGGAGTGTAATTTCATTCTCGTCCACTGAAAGCATAGTAATTGCTTTTTCGTTCTTGAGGAATTCAAGATATATTAGGAACTCACTGCGAAATGGACTTATTAATCTACGAACTATTGGCATTAGAAACGCATTTTATGATAACTCGATTGGTTCTAAGTATTTTTATTAAACTACCGTAAGGTTATGTTTCTGTTAGAAAGGTATAATTGAGGCATCGTTTTCTCAAACACTTATGTATATCTTAAAATATTAGAACAGTAATGAAATAAATCTGCATATATATGTATCGGGTGGCCTATAAGTGTGTAGATATTTAAAAATCATAAAAATTGAAGGAATCGATAAAAACGAAAGCGTTTTTCTGAAAAGTTATTCTCGTGAAAAAGAATTTTTTCTTGGTAAAGAAAATAAAAATGTTACTTTTTTTTTTTCATTATTGCAGTTGTAGAGCTATACGTTAACAGTGCTATAAGTGATCAAATCACATATTTCTAAGAAGAATGATATATATTTGCATAGAAATGTTTTCAATCATATAACACCTATAAACTCAAATGTTTTGCCAAACGTTTATGTATATCTATAAATGTTAGAAAAGTAATGAAATGAAAAAATATGCATTTATAAACTGTGTGTCCTATAAGTGTGTAGATATTTTAAGAACATAAAAAATGAAGAAATCGATAGAAATGAACGTGGTTATCTGAAATATTATTCTCGCGAAAAAGGATTGTTTCTTGGTAAAGGAAATAAAAATTTTAACTATTTTTCGTTAATAGACGGCGCTGTAAAGTGAGCAAATCATATATTTTTATGAAAAATTATATTTATTTGCATGCAAATCCTGACAGCCATATAACTCCTGTTATATGTTTCCGCCATCATCACAAATCACAATTTGGAAACAAATTAAAACACCGCTAACTGCAGTTTCAGTCGGCGTTCACCAAGAACGCTTTATTCACCATGTTAGCATCGCAATTAAAACGTCATGTATGCACAAGTAGGAGGAAAAATAAAAAATAGGCTGCGTTAACTGTAAAACCTTGCAATTCATAGGACTTTGATTTGCATATTTCTTGCATTCACATTCTATCGGTGAAAAATGTAATTATTTTTTTTTTCCTTCACCGAAAAAAATCGCCCTTCAAAAGAATATTATTTGCCCACTTTCAGTTCTACCAATTCCTTCATTTTTTATGACTTTTGAAAATTTCTCTAGGCATATGGGACACCCAGTACACACACACACATATATATATATATATATACATATATACAGAAAGAGAGAGCGATAAATTTTGTATTTCAAGTACATTATTTCATTTCCAGTATAGTCTTTGTCACTTTGTACAGTCACTTTGTGTATATAATTTCAATTTTTATTTTATATATAATAATAAGCAAAATGGCATACTCTCAGTTTACAGATTCGTCTTCTAAACAATTAGTAAATATTCTACTCAGAAATAGGTGAAGCAAAGACTACACTGGCATTGAAAAAATGTAGTTCCAAAGACATAAAGATGCATTTAAAAAACTCACCTCATATACCAAAATTATATCTATATCAGTATCTGTATCTGTATCTTTCTGTCTCTCTCCCCCAATATATATATATACATAGAAACTTAAGTGGGCGTTCAATCAATTAATTAATACTAGATTACTATTAACTATTTAAAATTTAATGAAGAATAACTATAATACAGTTTTTTGGACAGGATGGAGAATATGATAATTAAAGACTCAAGTCGTAATCGTAACACATATATATCGTCTATGCTAGAAAACACAGTTTATGAATGGTAAATGTCACTAAATAAGTTTATCTTCAAATAAAATAATACACAGTTTATATTCCTTAAAAACTACTTTCGTCAACACTAAGCACTTCGGCTTCGTCTTTAATCATTTTTAGAAGAACATGTGGCCTGATGCAAGACACCGTATCTTTAAAGTCCCGTCGTCAACTGAACTGTTTCTCGTAAGTGCTCCAAGACGCCGTTTATGGGGATGCGTGCGCAGGGGATGAGAATGACGACATCCCTCTGACATCATGTTACGTGTTGGTTACGTCACTCCGTCAGGGTTCTCGTAGCTGAGTGAGATAAATAAATCTGTGCAAAGCTGGTTTTTGAATCAAATGTCCGAACAGGCAAGATGCTTCTACCACATATATAAGTGTGTGTGTGCATAAAATATTGCCTTAACAAATTAGTAAATGTCTAATATAATTACATCTATATTTCATAGGTGAAAATAAATACAAAACTTCATCATTAAAAATAATAACATATTTTCATAATATGTAAATTTTTAACAAATCATTTAAGATATTCAACTATTCTCTTTAATTATTACTGTCCCGTCAGGTTTTATAAATTTCATAAGAAAGAGGATAAAATATTTCTTACCTGACAGGACATTTAATGGCGCCCGTTCACAGGGACGCCGGTAGAAAAATTTGTTCTAAGTAATAAATTCTAATTTGTTCTAATGAATAAAGTATAGAAATAGAATATAATTTATTCTAATTGAAATATGATCTCATTTTTATGAGAAGATAACATTAAAAATTTGAAATACTTTTTGTAAGTATTATTGAGAATAATTTTGAAAACATAAAATGTATGTTTATTTTTGAACTGCTCATTTGATATTTGGAACAATATGAAGAATTTGTTTATGTTGAAGAAAATGTTAATACATATTCTATGAATGCATATTTTGATTTTACATTGATTTTGCATATTTTGATTTAATAAAGAAGATTATTATTTTATATGAAAATTGTTATTTTGAATCAAAGTGTTTCGAAAATTGAATGTTTTTGTTCTCAAAACATTATTTAGAATTCTAAAATTTCTTCCCAGAATTACTTTCGATTTCGGAATATTTTTTGTTCTCGTTTTATGAAGCTTTGATTTGAAGTGTTTGTTTATTATTTTATCAGTCTTTATTTGAATTATGGAAGCCGCAACTAAATTACGCGGTTCTTATCGAGGTACCTTTACAAAATTTACTGAAAAGGTAAAAAACCTTTTAGAAACTGAAACTTGTGACATCGATTCTTGTGCTGGGTTCTTAGCACAGTTACAAGAAAAATATTCCAAAGTTGAAACGCTTGATAAAGAAATTCTTCAAATTTTACAAGGTGATGAAAAATGTACTCAGACCATGTTGGATAGCGAAATCGAAAGTGCTGATAATTATAGTAGTACTTATATTGATTTATAAACAAAACTTGAACGTAGAATAAATTTACCTTCGGAATTCAAGTGTACTTGAAAACGAAAGTAATTCTAAAAGAAGTTTTAAGTTACCAAAAATTGAATTACAAAAGTTTGATGGTAATTTAAAGGACTTGTTATCATTTTGGGGATTATTTAAGAAAATTCATGAAGATCCAAATATTTCGGAGGTAGATAAATTTCAGTATCTACTTCAATCTACTCAAAAGGGGTCTAGAGCCAGAGAAGTCGTAGAAACTTTTCCCGTAACAGCTGAGAACTATTCACAAGCGGTTGATTGCTTACATACAAGATTTGGCAGGGGAGATGTACTAATTGAAGTTTATGTTAGGGAATTATTAAGCCTTGTGCTAAGTAATACTGTAAATCAGGAACATAAATTACCAATTGTGAAGCTTTATGATAAATTAGAAACACAGTTACGATCTTTAAAAATGCTTGGTGTAACAAGCGATAAATATGCCTCAATGTTATACCCGTTAGTTGATGCTTGTTTACCAATAGATCTTTTGCGTATTTGGGAAAGACACTTGAATTCTGTTTCTCTTAGTTCAGAAGATAAATCTTTTAATAAATTAGAAACTTTAATGCAGTTTTTACGTAATGAAATTCAAGGTGGAGAAAAAATTAATTTAGCGACAAGTGGATTTGGTTTTGAAACCAAACCCAAGAAATTTAACACAATGAAATCTAAAAATTTTCTAACACACAATAAAATTATTCCAACAGGTATGGAACTTTTAACCTCGTCCCAAAGTAAACAAAACCGAGAGCAAGAGTGCGTGTTCTGCGATAAGCCACATCTAAGTGCGGAATGTAGAAAAGTAGCAAACTTGACTTATGATCAAAGAAAACAAAATGTTATGAAACGGGGAGGCTGCTTTAAATGTTTAAAATTGAACCACATTTCTAGTTCGTGTAGAAGTAGATGTAACTGTGCGATTTGTGGGAAACCCCACCATACTCTTTTCTGTAAGAATGATCCGAGATCAGCTGCGCACGCACAAAGGGTTAAAAATGACAAGAATACTTCCGATCAAGATACAACATTATCAAATGTTTCATCAACTCCCAGTGTTTTGCTACAGACACTCGTGATTAATTTAAGAGGTGAAAACAGAATTTTAAAAATTCGGGCGATTATTGATTCCGCTTCCCAAAGGTCTTACATCTTAGAAAACACTGCAAAAAAGATTGGATACAAGCCAATAAGAAAAGAAAAACTGAAGCATTCCTTATTTGGTGGTTCGAACACGAATACTTTGACACACAATGTTTACAAAGCTTACTTTTCTGATGTCAGCGAAACTTATCGTTGCAATTTTGAAGTTTTGAGTCAGCCTACAATTTGTTTTACTATGCCACCGGTCACTCAAGAACTGTGTGAAGATGATTTATCAGGTACGGGGATATATTTAGAAGATTGCCTTAACCCCATAGAGCTCCTTATACGTGCAGATGTAGCTGGCAAATTAATGACAGGAAAGCTGAAGAATCTGAAATCCGGCCTGACCGCTATTGAAACAAGGCTAGGTTGGACTGTTATGGGACGCACTAAGAAGTTTACTGAAGATACTGAAAACCTTGTAGTCACTTCGATGTTAGCTAGAGAAGTAAAAATTTCTGATCTGTGGGAACTAGATGTCCTAGGAATTAAGGATCCTGCAGAGAAACAGTCAAAGGAAGAACTTGAAGAAGCATCCAAAAATCATTTTGAGAAAACTCTAAGTAGAGATGATGATGGACGCTATGTTGTAAAATTACCATGGATAGAAGGACACCAAGAACTCCCAGATAAAAAAATTGCTGACCGAAGGCTAAAATCAACTGTGAGGACTCTGAAGAATAAGGGTCTTATTGAAGATTATGAAGAAGTTTTTTGTCAGTGGCTTGGTGAAGAAATAATTGAAGAAGTAAATACTGATGAATTCGAGAAGATAGATTGCCATTATCTGCCTCATAGAGCAGTTATAAAAGAGCATTCAACGACAACAATTCGTCCTGTTTTCGATGCTTCTGCAAAAGAAAAGAACAGTTACTCTTTGAACGATTGCCTAGCTAAAGGTCCAAACTCCATGGAGTTGATTCCTAACATTTTGAATAAATTTCGTTTGAACAAGTATGGGGTAGTATCAGACATTCGCAAAGCATTTCTACAAATAAGAATAAATGAAGAAGATTGTGATTTTCTAAGATTTCTGTGGTGGGAGGGCGGTGATCCTAATAAAGTGAAGATTTACAGACATCGTCGAGTAGTATTTGGAGTAAACTGCAGCCCATTTCTTTTAGGAGCTACTCTAAATTTCCACCTAAGTAATGTTCCAGATTATTTGCAAGAGACTGCTTCTAAACTTAAAAACTCTATGTATGTCGACAACTGTGTTACAAGTTGCAGTTCCGAAGAAGAAGTAGTTAATTTTATGGCACAATCTAAAGAAATCATGTCAGCGAGATGTTTTGATCTTAGAGGATGGATAGGTAATGGTCTACCACCAAGTGTGTACGGAATTCCTGAAGAAGATTTTCCAGAGACTGTCTCAGTTTTGGGCTTAAATTGGAATATTCTGGAAGATACTCTATACTGTAGTTTAAAGTTTGATGAGTGCGAAAATGCAAATCTAAGTAAGCGATTTATCCTGTCCTTAGCAAGTATGATTTTTGACCCCATTGGGTTTATCTGTCCTGTCACTTTAATAGCAAAGATCATAATGCAAGAATGTTGGCGTAGGAAACTGCCCTGGGATGCCAAGCTACCAGATGACATTGAGAAAAAATTTCTGAAATGGGAAAATGCATTAAAATGCTTGGAAGGCATTACAATCCCTAGAAGGATATTAGAAAATTATGCTCTAAATACAAATGTGTCATTCCATGTGTTTTGTGATGCATCAAGCCACGCTTATGCAACTTGTATATATATCAGAGAAGAAAATAATTTTCATGTGAGATGTCAATTGGTTCAAGCTCGTGCTCGAGTAGCACCCTTGAAATCAGTCTCCATTCCGAGACTAGAATTATTAGCATGTTGTTTAGGTGTTAGATTAATGAATTCTATAAAAGGAGACTTCTGTGACAGCCAAGTTCAAACTTTCTATTGGTCTGACTCCATGAACGCATTGTTCTGGATAAAAAATCAAGAACCATGGGGAGTATTTGTGCTGAATCGTACCAGAGAAATAAGATCTTTGAGTCATCCCAACGACTGGAGATACGTCCCGGGTAACTTAAATCCAGCTGACCTTCCATCAAGAGGTTGCAATGCTGATGCTTTACTCAAATCCCTTTGGTGGGATTGTCCGGAATTTTTGAAGACACCAACGAGTCAATGGCCGAGACAAGAAATCTCACCCGAAATACAGATTGTCAATTCAGAAAAAAAAAGGTCGATCATTTCTGCTCTAAGTACTGAAACTACTGAGAAGTTTTATGAGAGATACTCGTCTTACGTGAAATTATTAAGAGTTACGGCATGGATATACAGATTCATCTCGAACCTTCGAAATCATTCTAAACAAATTTCTGGGGATCTTACAAATAAAGAACTTAAACATGCTGAATTAATCCTGTTAAAGATGGTTCAAAGGGAAGACTTTCCTAAAGGAATAGATGATCGTTTACGAAAACTTCATCCCACCGTTGACAAAGATGGCCTTCTAAGGGTAAAGTCTCTTATACTTAGAAGTAAAGATAATACAGACTTTCGTTTGCCTATCATTTTACCAGGAAATCATTACATCGTGCAGAAATTGATAGAATGGAAACATAACGAATTAAACCACGCAGGAGTACAAATATTAATGAACCATCTCCGAGAAAAATATTGGATTCTCAGGTGCAGAAAGTCCATACGGCAAGTTACCTTACGTTGTATAAGATGCAAACGCTTCACCGTAAATTCTGTTCAGCCTGAAATCACCGCCTTGCCGGAAGACAGGATCAGAGATGCTGCTATCTTTGAAATTACCGGGGTTGATTTAGCCGGACCTTTGTACTTGAAAAATGGTAAAAAATATTGGATTGTGCTGTACACCTGCGCTGTTTACAGAGCGGTACATCTTGAATTATTAACATCATTATCCTCTGAAGCATTTTTGCAAACCCTGCGAAGATTTGTTGCGAGAAGGGGTCAACCTTCTGTAATATACAGCGATCGAGCCACAAATTTTTCAGGAGCTTCGAAGCTATTTACTGATCCTATACTTGCAAAAGTACGGAAGAAAGCCCTAGTACAGAACATAATATGGAAGTTTATCCCCCCAGCTTCACCATGGTGGGGTGGCTGGTGGGAACGCTTAATAGGCTGTACAAAGCAAATTTTGAGAAGAGTATTAGGGCGAGCAGCTCTAGATTTTGAAGAACTTTACACAATTATATGTGATATCGAATGTTTGATGAATTAAAGACCATTAACTACTATTTCTGAGGATCCCGATGATTTAATTCCATTGACTCCGAGCATGTTTTTGCAAGGAATTAAAGAAACTGGTCTTCCTGACCTAGATAACTTCGAAAATGTGAATTTAAAAAGAAGACTTCGATATTTGCTAAAATTGAAGAAAGATTTACGGAAAAGATTCAGAATTGAATATCTAGGACAATTAAAAAATTCAAAGGGTATCGCTAAGACTGACAAAAAAATTACTGTAGGAGACATAGTTCTCGTCGGTCATGATAATCAAAAAAGAATCAACTGGCCATTAGCCAGAGTTGTGGAAACTTATCCTGGTAAAGACGGAATAGTTCGAGTGGCAAAAATCAAGACAGAAAATGGGTTTTTGATACGCCCAGTTCAAAGACTTTATCCGTTAGAGATCTCTTCTGATGAATCTAGTGATTTTCGTGCAAAGTATGCTGCAAATGGAACTTTGATACCTACTCGTTCTACACCGAAAAGATGCCCTGATCCCTCTGAACTGTCTAGAACTGTTTCAAAGAATGTCAAGAAATCTGTTGAGATACCTGACGAAAAACAACGATTTACCAGGAGGGGTAGATCCATTAGAGCTCCAGATAGACTGAATTTATAATTGACTGATAGAACTTTTATTTACCCTTTTTTTTTTTTTTTTTCTCTGTTCCTTTTCATTTTTGCTTGATGTAATGTTTATTAATATGTCTTTTTTCTCTTTTTTAGTTTGATTTTGTACAAGATTGCCAGAATCAAAGGTGGGAGGATGACCCATTCTTGCCGTCAGGAGGCGGGCTGTTCTTCCACTGGAGATCGTCTGCCTATTTTTATGTTTTTTTGATTGGCAACATGGTTTTTTTCTGATGATGAAAAAGTTTTGTTTTTTTCTGTTGTAAAAAAGAAGGAATGTGAATCCGTAAGGATATGAAAGAGCGTTCTGACGCTCGACAGCTAATATTAAATATTGTGATAGCTGCAGATATTAATGAAACAATTATGTATTATAAATGTAAATAGTGCGTCTAATTAAACGTTTGTGTCGTGAAACTTGAGCTGTGTTTACTTCGACTACTTTGTGATTACTTAGAATAAGCCGGCGAAAAAGAACAAGACCTGTCGGGTAAGAAATATTTTATCCTCTTTCTTATGAAATTTATAAAACCTGACGGGACATTTACTCATGTTTTAATTTGTGTACTTGTTTGCAATTTTATTTTATTCTGGTATAGTTATATGTATACATTATTACAACGCAGACAAAACTCAGCTCCTATTTAATATTAGAAAGATAAAATTTCTGTTCAATACCGGTGGAAGGATGTAGAATATTATTTTACAAATTAGTTATTAAATTTACATTTGCAAGTAAACCTTCCAGGGGCACCGTTTGCACAGTGAAAAAGCAAATTTTAATTCTTAATTCAAAAACATGGCTTGGATTTTTTTTTTTTCATTTTTTTTTTTATAACTTTGAGGAACAACTTCATTTATTTCTTCTCTTCAAATATTTTTGTTGCATTCTGCTGGCTTTTGATTTTAAATGAGAAAGTTTGCTTGATCCCCAAAAGGTTAAAAGGAATTCAGTTCTAACATAATTTATATAGATATTTTAATTTCTCCTTCCTCTTCTTCTTTTTTTTTTTTTTTTTTTTATTTAATTTGTATTCCAATTCAGTTTAATCTAATATTTATTATTATTAAAGAATTGTAAAATTAACTAAATTTTTTTTATCTTTTTTTGTTTAAAAAAAGAAAAAAAATGTCGATTTATATGTTAATTTAACACTTTCTATTTCAGACTTTTTAAGAATATCTCAAAAGTACAAGACAAATCATCTTGAAATTTCAGAAACGTAACGAACATGTTATACCTTATGGATTTCAGTTAAAGTTTTGCTCCGAAAGTGAAACGGGGGCTAGTAAAAAACTAAAGAAAAATGAAAGTGTTTGCCATCACCGTGCAAAAAATAATGCTTGAAATGTGATTTTACTGTAGTATGTGATTATGGGGATCTTTTATAATAACTGTATAAATGTTTTATGCCTCTATCGCATGTAATCATGCAAATATAAAAACTTCTTGAAAGAAAAAAAAAAAAAAAAAAAAAAAACACTTTTTCAGCTATAACGTGCAAAGTATTAAATTCATTGCAAAGCTATTTTCAGGATACGCGACAAACAATATCAGACACAGCATACTGCAATCAGAATGAAAAAATTATGAAATATCTAAAACAAAGAACAATTTAACTAAATAGTGTTTATTTGCGCATTTAGCGAAAGATTTGGCGAAATTTCATTTGCCTAACTTAATAGTTAGACGTATTGAGCTTTTTTTTTATGAAAACCCCAAACAAGTATCGTGCAAACTTAAAAAGTTGTACGCAATAGAATGAACTGAATTTCAGCTGTTCCGAAAAATAAGAAAATGGAAAGGGGGTTTTCTTAATATTTATTTACAATCATCGAAACTGTGTTACTATTCACTGAATCAAAATAAAAATGTGAGTAAAACCCCTTATAGTTTAGATTTTTTTCGACAGATAAACTGAATGGCAGTTAATTCTGTCACATATATTTTTTTGAGATTACACGATACTTGTTATATATATATAAGTTGCTCCATACATTTGGCTATTAAATTATGCAAATGAAATTTCGCTAAATCTTACGAATGTGCAATTAAAAATTATTTAGTAAATGTTCATATTTCATTTAGATATTTCATTTTTTTTTTTTTTTCATTCTGATTGCATGTGACTAATATAGTTTGACAAGTTTCCTGAAAATAGCTTTGCACTGGGTTTAATACCTGCACGTTACAGCTCTTTTTTTTTTGCACTTTTTTATAACTGCATGATTACATGCGATAGAGGCATAAAAAATTATACAGATAATATGAAAGTGCTTCTAAATCACATGCTACAGCCATATCGCATTCCAAGCATTACTTTTTGCACGATGATGCCAAACATTTTCATTTTTCTTTAGTTTTTTTACTGGACCCCCTTACATTTTCGGAGCAAAACTTTAACTGAAATATATGAGGTATAACATGTTCCTTACGCTCTTAGAATTTCAAGATGGATTTTCATGTACTTTTTGATATATTCTTAAAAACGTCTGAAATCGAAAGTGCCCGGTCATTTATGAAAAGGCAGTGTATATAATTTATTTTCATTTTTAACAATAATAGTATTTTTTTTAAATAATATAGATGGCAGCATCACAATTATCCACAATTATCTTCTTTAGGCGAAGTAGTTTTATTATACTAAATAAATTAACACACATAATCTATTATTTAAAGATGATATATTATCATCTTTATATAATCAAATTAAATATTCAATGGATGAAAAACAGCAAAAGAAAAATCATGCTTCTATTAATTTTCTGTATGTTCTTATTATTTAACATGACTTAGTTTTCAATGTTAACTGTTGAATGTATTTGTTTAAATTAATTTGGTTTTTGCATTTCGCTGGTATGTATGTCATATAGATACATGCTTGCCAACATACTATTTATTATTCCTTAGTTTTGCTAGCCCCGCCTTCTTTTTTACGCCAGTATCTTTTTAGAGTATTTTTCTTTTTATTTAACCGTAGTTGCATTTGCAGAATATTACTCTAAAAATTTACTGGTGTGAAAAAAAGGGCGGGACTAACAACGCTACGGGATATTATTAGGATGTTGGCAAGTATGTATATTATGTATGTTAATTTACTTTTTGTCACAACCTTTTAAATTTCCAATGTTTTTAAGAAATAATCAGCAACTTGCGTTTAACAGAAAGCCACGTTGTATATGTCCGATTCCTATGATGCCCCTGATGATGTTTGGAATTTGGCACAACTACACTCATTCGTTTTCGTCTAATTTGATCATTTTCAAGCTTCTCATAAGTTTAATCCATTTTTATCCTTTTATATCTGTTAACACTTTGCAATTTTGTATAAGTTTACTCTGAAATCAACCAGAACCAGCGCATGCATAGCAGCACAAATCTGTCTCCGATATGGAAACAGTCAGTAATAAATGTATAAATATGTTTCGTGTATATCTTCAAATAAACCCCATATTATGCAAATATGGGAAATCGAATCGGTACAACACATCGGATAGGACCAAATCGAATTCAACAAAATCTTTTATCAATAAGGTTAGCCTCTGCATTCAATTCACCTTCAAAAGGGAAGATGATTGCTCCTTTCCTTTCCTTGACATTTTTGCGTCTAAAAAGAAGGATAGTTTTTAAACCATTGACTTTGTAAAACATATGTCTCTCTTCCACCGCATAATCTTTCTAACTCCACTGTCCCGAACAGAAAATAGCTGCTTTCTATACATATTTTTTTCGTGTTTTACGCACATTTTTCTATTTTTTTAGTCCTTAAGAAGAATTTAATTATTTAATGTATCTTGATCTTTCTTGATGCTGTAATCTGTCTATCATTGGTAAATCTCTCTATAAATTTAAAAAGCCTAAACTTTATGCTTCCAAACTGAATAGTCACGGTTTAATACCTCTGTTTTTAACTTTTTAATTAAAATTTGAGGAATTTTTTCACTGTTAGGATTTTAAATCATTTGCAGACCCATCAACAAGTTTAGATTATCTTCTCTTAAAGATCCCAGTACTACTGAAAACTAAACTTATTCTTCGTGTTATTTATGTTATATTATTTAAAAAAAAGGGGGGTGTTTGAAATATTGAAAAAAATAAGTTTCATTAAGATTTTCGTAATGAAGATATCTCTAAATCTTCACATGTTTCCCACTGCTGGGATGGATGGATGGATGGTTGGGTTTTACGTCGCACTAGTGCTGCGCAGATGGGCAATTGGCGACGGTCTGGGACACACCCCTTGGGGTGGTCCGGAGATATGCCATCTCACTTTGATCCTCCACGGAAGGGATGGCTCTCCCGTTTCGGTGACCCCCATTGCGGCCACGACAGATTTTACGTGCACCAGCCACCATTAGTGTACACGACGGTCTTTGGCCGGCTCGAGTAACGAACCCGCAATCTTCCAATTACGAGGCTGTCGCTCCACTGACTGGGCTACCGTGGCCCTTCCCACTGCTGGGCTCATGGTCATTGTTTTGATTTTTCTAAAACTAACACAATTTCTTCTCCTTATGCGTTCTTCCCATGTGGACACCCATAAAGCTGTTTACATATTTAAAAATACGAAAAATCTTGTTAATGATATTCATTCTACTACGTTGTTATACGATGCTTAGAAATTACTCACATAACTTCGGTTTTCGTTTAGTTTTAAAGTTATTTTAGACTTTTAGAATTTATTTTACTTTTTAATTTTATTTAACTGATTTTTATTTTTATTTTTCATTTTATAGTTCTGTTCACACCAATATTTTTATTGACATTTTGTTTTACTTGTTTTTACTCTTCACTGTAATCGAATTTGTGCGTTGGCGCTTTGTTTGCAGCATTAGTGCCTAATATGTTAGCTTGGCGATGGTTCGTGTTTTCTTCCGATCTGAAATAATTCTTGTGCTTTCTTGCATTTTATGGTGTTTATTCAAAGTTTTGTACATGTTACATTTAAACGACAGTTATGTGGCGTTTTTGTGTACTTCCAAGTATATCGCTTATATGTAACCTAGCCATATAGCAAATTCCCACTATATATTATAGATATATATCTGCAGTTTTTGCATGTGATTGAACTATTCATTATACACAGTTGTTTTTTAAATCAACTGTATGAAAAAGAATAAACTAGAAGCTATAGTAACTTTTTTTCTGTAGAGGGTATACACACTTTCCATCTATGGTCAAATGTTAACAAAGAATCTGTAGGGGAAAGTCGGGATAATTGGGACATTTTTCATGTTTTTATTGATAACGTTGCCCATATATAATTCAGAATTTTGTAACATGGCTCATAAGTACACTTCAGTATGTAACTTAAATAAAAAAATATCATTTTTAATTAATAATAATAATAATATATATATATATATATATATATATTTACATGCATGTGCATTGTTCCATTCGTCCCCACCTATGGGGATGAACGGGACAGGACTGGAATTAACAAAGAAAAGAAAACAAAATGGGAAGTAAATAAATTTTAAAGTTAAATTGGTTTATATGATTTTATTACACACTATGAATTTACTGAAATTAGCATAAACTGATGTATTGACTCCTAACATCAAAAGTCCTTTGGTTCGTACAGTTCCTAGTGCTCTAAGCTTTGGTAATTTAATCTAATAAGACCTAATCTAAAAATAAATAAATAAATAAGATACTAGAAAGAGATAAATCATTGTAATAGATCACAAATTATCCAGATAAATTTTTGTTTCCGACAGATCGGGAAAATTAGCATTCTATTCTGTATTACATTAATAATCACAAGGATTTATTTAATTATCTTGATTGAAATTGTGATTTTAATCAAATTATTAATAGATTATTCATTTTTTTAAATTATTGATTTAAGTTGCATTGAGTATTCTAACTTATATATATATTTTAATCATAATTATTATAAACAAAAATCAGAACAATTAATTTCATTTTATTTTCTAAGTCCACAAAATTAAGAATCCTGAAAATCAATATGGCTAATTTACGTTTTAATATAATTATTGTGTAAATTTTTAAAATAGTACATAGTGGAGAGTGTCCCTTTCATCCCCATTTAAATTGTCCCATTCATCCCAACCGTCACATGATCATATAAAACAGGAAATAGGCTTAATGAACAATCGTCAATTTTTTTCTTGAATATCATAAACACAATAAAAGATTATGCCTTTTCACCATATAAGAGTTATATTAACTTTAAGCAAACAATTAATGTCGTAACTACTACCTAATTGAATCAGCAAAAAACTTACTTTGCCAGCTGAAAAATACACTAATTTTTTTCTGCCCTTCTGAAATTCTGAAACTGCACTTGAAGAATGATCTCAGTGCTGCCATATATCAGAAAAAATGTCAAGTTCCTGTTGCATGCAAAACATGAAAATCTAGCTAATGTCCCATTCATCCTGCGTCCCATTCAACCCCACTCTCCCCTATATAAATCGATTATTATAAATATATATATATTAATTTTAATTTGAGGTTTAATTATTTAACAAGAACATAACTACATTATATATTTTCCAAAATAAATTCTTCTTCTTCTTCTCCTTCGTCTTCTTTTTTTTTTTTTTTTTTTTTTTTTTTTTGTAATACTCATAGAAAATGCTTTTGCTGTTAATTGTTGTAGAATAATAGTTTTTAATATTTATGATAAAAAATTCAGTTAAAGTGAAATTACTGTAATTCTTTTATGAATAAACTTCTATTATTCTAAATAACTCACACATCTTGTTTCATAAAAAAGTAGTGATAAACCTTAAATAATATTATTATTATTATTTTTTTCTTTATAAATGGAAGTTACGTCCGTTCAAATAATAAAAAAGAAATATTAGTATTTTAACTTTTAAAACTGTTTTGATAATTATTAAAGTATATTTAACAACTTACCCATATATATATATATATATAAACCATATTAAAAGATTGAAAAATGTCTCTTGATAATATCATTTTATAAAGCTGAATAGAGACGTAATATAGTTTAAACAGCATCTAAAAATATATAGATTAGTTTTAAACTCATAGCACCCAAAGGACTGCTACAAACTGAATTTAAGGAGGTTTACCGCATAAAAATTGTAACTGGATGAGTATTTTCAGAAGCAGCGGCAGTTGAAAGATTATTTCTGTTAAGAATGAATGCAAATTTACAGTAAAAAGAATTTGTATTTATTTATTTATATACATATTTTCAATTGCGGTACGTGGATCTGAAAATAAATTGCGTTATATATAAATATATGCAATACATGCACACACAGATATATATATATATACAGTCGAACCTCGTTAACGTGAACATGCTTAACATGAATTACTTTTAGCATTAACTATTTCCAAATAACACATTAAAATGAAGATTAGTTATATGGAGGTCAGCTACTGATAGCATGAACTAGTGATAACACGAATAACTTTTTACCCCTTGAGTTTCATGTTAACGAGGTTTGACTGTATGAATGACTGAAAGACCAGAAAATATTTAACGAGCTTTTAACAAGATATTTTAACGTAATTTATTCATTCTTTCTTAAATTTTATTGCTAAATAATGTTTACATACAATATTTTAATTTAAAGTAATATTACTGTTTTTCCGTGATCTTTCGTAATTTTTTTTTCTATTTTTAATCCAAAAACAAATATCTAGCGTAATCTATTGCAATATTAAATTCTATGCAAATAAAATAATTATAAGATAATTTTTTTTTTATAAACCATGTTTTTTAATTTTCTGTTGAATCATATAAACGCTACTGAAGGCAGCCGGAACCCCAGCAATTGGATAAAAGTATTAAAAAAATTCCTTGCTATCGTCTTTTGAGCTATTATAAAAGTTTCAAATGGCTATCTAGCCGGGAAGTTAGTTAAAAGTTGATTGCAAGCTTTGTACTGGAAACGCTACCGAAGGCAGCAGGGTCCCGAAGCAATTGGATAAAAATATTTTTAAAAAGCATTTTCACCGTATTCTGAACTGTTCCGAAAGTTTCAAATGTCTAGCTACTCGGGAAGTTAGTTAAATGAATTTTCTGTTGAATCATACGAACGCTGCCGAAGGCAGTAGCGATCTGAAACAGTTGACTAAAAGTATTAAAAAAATATATTGCCACCGTGTTCTGAGCTATCCTGAAAGTTTCAAATATCTAGCTAGTCGGGAAGTTAGTGAAAAATCGACTGCAAGTTTTGTACTGGTAACGCTGCCGAAGGCAGCAGGAACCCGAAACAGTTGGCTAAAGGTATTAAAAAAAAAGCATTTTCACCGTGTTCTGAACTATTCTGAAAATTTTAAATGTCTAGCTAGTCGGGAAGTTAGTTAAATAAATGTTCTGTCGAATTATATAAGCGCTGCTGAAGGCAGCGGGACCTGAAATAGTTGACAAAAATTATTAGAAAAATGTATTGTCATCGTGTTGTGAGCTGTCCTAAAAGTTTCAAATGTCTAGCTAGTCGGAAAGTTAGTGAAAGATCGATTGCAAACTTTATACTGATAATGCTGCCGAAGGCAGCAGGAACTCGAAACAGTTGGCTATAGGTATTTAAAAAATGCATTTTCACCGTGTTCTGAACTATTCTGAAAATTTTAAATGTCTAGCTAGTCGGGAAGTTAGTTAAATAAATGTTCTGTCGAATTACATAAGCGCTGCCGAAGGCAGCGGGACCTGAAATAGTTGACTAAAATTATTAGAAAAATGTATTGTCACCGTGTTGTGAGCTGTCCTAAAAGTTTCAAATGTCTAGCTAGTCGGAAAGTTAGTGAAAAATCGATTGCAAGCTTTGTACTGAAAACGCTGCCGAAGGCAGCAGGAACCCGAAACAGTTGGCTAAAGGTTTTAAGAAAATGCATTTTCACCGTGTTCTGAACTATTCTGAAAGTTTCAAATGTCTAGCTAGTCGGGAAGTTGGTTAAATAAATTTTCTGTCGAATCATATAAGCGCTGCCGAAGGCAGCGGGACTTGAAATAGTTGACTAAAATTATTAGAAAAATGTGTTGTCACCGTGTTGTGAGCTGTCCTGAAAATTTCAAATGTCTAGCTAGTCGGAAAGTTAGTGAAAAATCGATTGCAAGCCCTGTACTGATAACGCTGCCGAAGGCAGCGGGAACCCGAAACAGTTAACAAAAGTATATAAATATATGCAATACATGCACACACAGATATATATATATATACAGTCGAACCTCGTTAACGTGAACATGCTTAACATGAATTACTTTTAGCATTAACTATTTCCAAATAACACATTAAAATGAAGATTAGTTATGTGGAGGTCAGCTACTGATAGCATGAACTAGTGATAACACGAATAACTTTTTACCCCTTGAGTTTCATGTTAACGAGGTTTGACTGTATGAATGACTGAAAGACCAGAAAATATTTAACGAGCTTTTAACAAGATATTTTAACGTAATTTATTCATTCTTTCTTAAATTTTATTGCTAAATAATGTTTACATACAATATTTTAATTTAAAGTAATATTACTGTTTTTCCGTGATTTTTCGTAATTTTTTTTTTTTTTTTTCTATTTTTAATCCAAAAACAAATATCTAGCGTGATCTATTGCAATATTAAATTCTATGCAAATAAAATAATTATAAGATAAAAAAAAATTTATAAACCATGTTTTTTAATTTTCTGTTGAATCATATAAACGCTACTGAAGGCAGCCGGAACCCCAGCAATTGGATAAAAGTATTAAAAAAATTCCTTGCTATCGTCTTTTGAGCTATTATAAAAGTTTCAAATGGCTATCTAGCCCGGAAGTTAGTTAAAAGTTGATTGCAAGCTTTGTACTGGAAACGCTGCCGAAGGCAGCAGGGTCCCGAAGCAATTGGATAAAAATATTTTTAAAAAGTTTTTTCACCGTATTCTGAACGGTTCCGAAAGTTTCAAATGTCTAGCTACTCGGGAAGTTAGTTAAATGAATTTTCTGTTGAATCATACGAACGCTGCCGAAGGCAGTAGCGATCTGAAACAGTTGACTAAAAGTATTAAAAAAATATATTGCCACCGTGTTCTGAGCTATCCTGAAAGTTTCAAATATCTAGCTAGTCGGGAAGTTAGTGAAAAATCGATTGCTAGCTTTGTACTGGTAACGCTGCCGAAGGCAGCAGGAACCCGAAACAGTTGGCTAAAGGTATTAAAAAAAAAGCATTTTCACCGTGTTCTGAACTATTCTGAAAATTTTAAATGTCTAGCTAGTCGGGAAGTTAGTTAAATAAATGTTCTGTCGAATTATATAAGCGCTGCTGAAGGCAGCGGGACCTGAAATAGTTGACTAAAATTATTAGAAAAATGTATTGTCATCGTGTTGTGAGCTGTCCTAAAAGTTTCAAATGTCTAGCTAGTCGGAAAGTTAGTGAAAGATCGATTGCAAACTTTATACTGATAACGCTGCCGAAGGCAGCAGGAACTCGAAACAGTTGGCTATAGGTATTTAAAAAATACATTTTCACCGTGTTCTGAACTATTCTGAAAATTTTAAATGTCTAGCTAGTCGGGAAGTTAGTTAAATAAATGTTCTGTCGAATTACATAAGCGCTGCCGAATCCAGCGGGACCTAAAATAGTTGACTAAAATTATTATAAAAATGTATTGTCACCGTGTTGTGAGCTGTCCTAAAAGTTTCAAATGTCTAGCTAGTCGGAAAGTTAGTGAAAAATCGATTGCAAGCTTTGTACTGAAAACGCTGCCGAAGGCAGCAGGAACCCGAAACAGTTGGCTAAAGGTTTTAAGAGAATGCATTTTCACCGTGTTCTGAACTATTCTGAAAGTTTCAAATGTCTAGCTAGTCGGGAAGTTGGTTAAATAAATTTTCTGTCGAATCATATAAGCGCTGCCGAAGGCAGCGAGACCTGAAATTGTTGACTAAAATTATTAGAAAAATATGTTGTCACCGTGTTGTGAGCTGTCCTGAAAATTTCAAATGTCTAGCTAGTCGGAAAGTTAGTGAAAAATCGATTGCAAGCCCTGTACTGATAACGCTGCCGAAGGCAGCGGGAACCCGAAACAGTTAACAAAAGTATATAAATATATGCAATACATGCACACACAGATATATATATATATATACAGTCGAACCTCGTTAACGTGAACATGCTTAACATGAATTACTTTTAGCATTAACTATTTCCAAATAACACATTAAAATGAAGATTAGTTATGTGGAGGTCAGCTACTGATAGCATGAACTAGTGATAACACGAATAACTTTTTACCCCTTGAGTTTCATGTTAACGAGGTTTGACTGTATGAATGACTGAAAGACCAGAAAATATTTAACGAGCTTTTAACAAGATATTTTAACGTAATTTATTCATTCTTTCTTAAATTTTATTGCTAAATAATGTTTACATACAATATTTTAATTTAAAGTAATATTACTGTTTTTCCGTGATTTTTCGTAATTTTTTTTTTTTTTTTCTATTTTTAATCCAAAAACAAATATCTAGCGTGATCTATTGCAATATTAAATTCTAAGCAAATAAAATAATTATAAGATAAAAAAAAATTTATAAACCATGTTTTTTAATTTTCTGTTGAATCATATAAACGCTACTGAAGGCAGCCGGAACCCCAGCAATTGGATAAAAGTATTAAAAAAATTCCTTGCTATCGTCTTTTGAGCTATTATAAAAGTTTCAAATGGCTATCTAGCCCGGAAGTTAGTTAAAAGTTGATTGCAAGCTTTGTACTGGAAACGCTGCCGAAGGCAGCAGGGTCCCGAAGCAATTGGATAAAAATATTTTTAAAAAGCATTTTCACCGTATTCTGAACGGTTCCGAAAGTTTCAAATGTCTAGCTACTCGGGAAGTTAGTTAAATGAATTTTCTGTTGAATCATACGAACGCTGCCGAAGGCAGTAGCGATCTGAAACAGTTGACTAAAAGTATTAAAAAAATATATTGCCACCGTGTTCTGAGCTATCCTGAAAGTTTCAAATATCTAGCTAGTCGGGAAGTTAGTGAAAAATCGATTGCTAGCTTTGTACTGGTAACGCTGCCGAAGGCAGCAGGAACCCGAAACAGTTGGCTAAAGGTATTAAAAAAAAAGCATTTTCACCGTGTTCTGAACTATTCTGAAAATTTTAAATGTCTAGCTAGTCGGGAAGTTAGTTAAATAAATGTTCTGTCGAATTATATAAGCGCTGCTGAAGGCAGCGGGACCTGAAATAGTTGACTAAAATTATTAGAAAAATGTATTGTCATCGTGTTGTGAGCTGTCCTAAAAGTTTCAAATGTCTAGCTAGTCGGAAAGTTAGTGAAAGATCGATTGCAAACTTTATACTGATAACGCTGCCGAAGGCAGCAGGAACTCGAAACAGTTGGCTATAGGTATTTAAAAAATACATTTTCACCGTGTTCTGAACTATTCTGAAAATTTTAAATGTCTAGCTAGTCGGGAAGTTAGTTAAATAAATGTTCTGTCGAATTACATAAGCGCTGCCGAATCCAGCGGGACCTAAAATAGTTGACTAAAATTATTATAAAAATGTATTGTCACCGTGTTGTGAGCTGTCCTAAAAGTTTCAAATGTCTAGCTAGTCGGAAAGTTAGTGAAAAATCGATTGCAAGCTTTGTACTGAAAACGCTGCCGAAGGCAGCAGGAACCCGAAACAGTTGGCTAAAGGTTTTAAGAGAATGCATTTTCACCGTGTTCTGAACTATTCTGAAAGTTTCAAATGTCTAGCTAGTCGGGAAGTTGGTTAAATAAATTTTCTGTCGAATCATATAAGCGCTGCCGAAGGCAGCGAGACCTGAAATAGTTGACTAAAATTATTAGAAAAATGTGTTGTCACCGTGTTGTGAGCTGTCCTGAAAATTTCAAATGTCTAGCTAGTCGGAAAGTTAGTGAAAAATCGATTGCAAACCTTGTACTGATAACGCTGCCAAAGGCAGCGGGAACCCAAAACAGTTGGCAAAAGGTTTTAAGAAAATGCATTTTCACCCTGTTCTGAACTATTCTGAAAGTTTCAAATGTCTAGCTATTAGGGAAGTTAGTTAAATAAATTTTCTGTCGAATCATATAAGCGCTGCCGAAGGCAGCTTGACTTGAAATAGTTGTCACCGTATTGTGAGCTGTCCTGAAAATTCCAAATATTAGTCGGGAAGTTAGTTAAAAATCGATTGCAAGATTTGTCCCTGACAAACACACAAACCCACAAACCCACAAACACACAAGAATCGAAGTTAATAAAAACATGGTAAAAAATTGTAATAGTGAAAAAAGCAAACTGTAAATAATGTAATTTTATTTATTAAATCATATTAGTAAACATTTAAAATATATAATACAATATTTTGTTAGTTCAACAAGATGCCATACTGTTCTTGAATAGTATTTTGTTTTATGAAAAATCGTGTTTATATTTTTAAATCCAAAATAATTTTTAATTCCTTCAAAGTAAATGTTATTTAATTATAAATTAGGACATGCACCAGAGAACTTATGTTCCAAAAAGATAAATATATATATATATATATATATATAATCACTCAACAGTCATTTCGACTCAAAATAATATCACGGCTCTTCGTTAGGTGAACTATGTAGGCATGAGGGCAGTATACAATGTATCAACGCAAAGCACGGTTGTAATAAACGATTTCTTGTCTAATACCGTGCATGTTATGATTTAAAAAATAATTTTTTACTTTTTTTTTTGAAATTTTTATGACAAACAGTTATATCTCCATGAATATATATGGTATCATCATGAAATGGATTAAAGATAATTAGAACAATCCTCATTATTATATGCTACAGCTGATACGTATGCCAAGCATTGCTTTTGACAGACTAATCCAAAACTTTTTTACTTTTGTTTATTTTTTTACTGGTCTTTTTTTTTTTCTTGTTTTTGCTGAAATATATAAGGTGTAACACTTTCTTCATGCTCGAAAAAGGTAATTCTTGCAGAGTTTTTCTTCACATTTGACAAAATATCTAAATTCAAATGTGTCCAAATTCTTATTGGTAGTTAATGTATTATTTTTAAATAATATTTCCCTTTTCAACTGCACACAAATTTATAGAATTTCTGTAATAATAGGTATAAGTAAATTATAACAAGCCAAGGCAATATAAAGCAATAATTAATATATATAATGATCCTCATCTGTCATCTGTCATGAACGAATCCGGTTAGTACCGCTTCAAAACTGAAACTTTTGGAAGCCATTATTATTATTTTTTTTTTTTTTTTTTTTTCTGTTTGCTCAACTTACGAAAACATACATATAATATATTTTTTATCACACCTATTCTTATTTCCTTTAATACCTTGAAAAACTATTCAATTGGAATGTTTAAAGGTATATAAATTACATATAACGGATCACTGGCTATTATAAACAACGAGATATATAAAGTAGAGTGATAAATGGTAACCCTTGAGAAGGTCCAAGATGAGTCATGTGACATGCTTTCCTTGCACATGCGTATTCGGTGGTTTCCTTGGTAACAGCTCATTTTCAGTACATTTCTATGGCAACGGTTTCAATGTTTTTGTTTACTTTACGTAGTTTAATATTCTTTTGTTCTAAACCATTTTGATTTTGATTTTACTTCTTTTTTATTTCGTGTAGTTGAACTTTAACCGATAAAATGCTTAAAAATAGTTGAAAAATTATTATTTGTTGTTAAATTTAACTCTTTAAAAGTTTAAATTTTGTTTTATAAACACTTTTAAAGTTTGTTGAGAAACGATGAAAAGAAAGGTATTTTATTATTTATTAAAATGTGACATATGTGTAAAATTATTTTAAAAGCAATTTATTTCGGTCATAGGACTGTCATGTTACCTAATAATAATGATAATTTGTCGAACTGATATTTTAAATGCCAAAATAGCGATAAAAGGCCAAACACAGCAACCTATTCGAGCATATCACGTGATTCATCTTGAACCACGGAAAGTTAATCCTTCATCCATTAAATCAGCACTCTAATTTATATATCTCGTTGATTATAAACAACGAGATATATAAATTAGAGTGCTGATTCAATGGATGAAGGATTAACTTTCCGTGGTTCAAGATGAATCACGTGATATGCTCGAATAGGTTGCTGTGTTTGGCCCTTTATCGCTATTTTGGCATTTAAAATATCAGTTCGACAAATTATCATTATTATTAGGAAACATGACAGTCCTATGACCGAAATAAATTGCTTTTAAAATAATTTTACACATATTTCACATTTTAATAAATAATAAAATACCTTTCTTTTCATCGTTTCTCAACAAACTTTAAAAGTGCTTATAAAACAAAATTTAAACTTTTAAAGAGCTAAATTTAACAACAAATAATAATTTTTCAACTATTTTTAAGCATTTTGTCGGTTAAAGTTCAACTACACGAAATAAAAAAGAAGTAAAATCAAAATCAAAATGGTTTAGAACAAAAGAATATTAAACTACGTAAAGTAAACAAAAACATTGAAACCGTTGCCATAGAAATGTACTGAAAATGAGCTGTTACCAAGGAAACCACCGAATACGCATGTGCAAGGAAAGCATGTCACATGATTCATCTTGGACCTTCTCAAGGGTTACCATTTATCACTCTACTTTATATATCTCGTTGATTATAAACAACACAATTCCTTATAAAAACAAACCAAAACGGTTGCCATTCAGAAAATACAAATTCCAAGTGGATGACTCTTTAATCCCGAATGAATGACTCTTTGACCGTTTTATTAAAAAAAAAAAAAAAAAACTCTTAAAATATTTCAGAAACATATTAAAGCCTTAAAACTCTTAAAATATTTGTAGAAACATATTTAAAGCCTTTAATTATTTTTATCAAGCTTCATTTTTTTTTCCAGCATAAAATTGAATATGCTTTTATGGACAAAATAAATAAATAAATAAATAAAAATAAAATAAATAAATAAAAATATTAAAATATTAAATTAGCTCATGCATATGAGAAAATGACATCTATTAAATAATAATAATAATAATTTTAAATTTTAAAGTTGTCGAAGAGATAAATAGAGCGTGAAATTTTCGCACGGTCTTACTAGCAAATGAATTAATTGAAGTGAGAAATAAATAAAATGAAATGATCATTTTTCAACTTTTGGCAGCGATTTTCTTTTTAAAGAAATGCTGTGTATTTCTTCTAAATTAATCTACATAAACCTTACATCATTAGAAAAATCTTTCAAAACTGAACATATTTTTTTTTAATGTGAGATTTTAATTTTTTTCCGAATGGATCTGTCTGAAACACTCATTGAAAAACGGCGTCGTTTGGAAAATGAGAGGAAAAGAAGATGGTTACAAAGTCCAGAGTCATTGGCAAGAATTCGACAAAATAATGCTGATATTCAAAGGCGACGGAGGAAACGAGAATCTGAGTTTGCAGCACAAATGCGAAGGCAAGCTGATGTTGAATCCCATGATCAAAGAAATGAAAGAAATAGTCGTAGAGTTCAAGAAGTATTTACCAATGAGAATGATGAATTACATTACTGTGGACCAATGATCGATGTTTGTGAATTCTGTGGTTCGAAGAATTTTGCCGCTGAACGACCTCTAGACAAAAAAATTCAGCAGTTGTTGCCGGAAAGAGACAGTTTCTTTGATTAAACCAACGGATTCTCAAGGAAATCAGTTGATTTTTCCACCAGTTCTTCAAGGTTTGTTGATGAATCATGAGAACCCTGATTACAAGAATTTTAGAGATAACATTCGCTCTTATAACAGTGCTTTATCTTTTGCATCAATGGGAGCCAAAGTATTAAATTTCAGTGGAAGAGGACCTTACGTGTTTAAAGTTCATGGTCAAATATGTCACAGGACCAGCCATCTAGAACCACGCAGTGAACAATCTCGACAGTATGCCCAACTGTATGTCATAGATAGCACTCAGGCAACAGAATGCAGAGTTCTTAATCCTGCTAATCAACAATGCATTCCCCGTCTTCTGGACCAGTTGGACAGGCTATTCAGAATGACAAATCGATTTTGTCACACTTACCGTATGCTAAGGGACGTTGAAGCTCAAGCGATCGATGAAGCGAATGAAGCAGGACAAGATATTCCCATAGTGAATCTGGTATTTCGACGAGATCGTCATACTGATCAGAGAAGGTATAATGCACCTACAGCAAATGAAATTGCAATGGTTTTTGTTAATGATCATGGTGAGCCTCCTTTTGACAGAGACATTAGAATTTATCCAGTAAGCCCAGAAAATCCAGGACAGCAGTTTGTCAATATCAACATTCTCAGCCCTAACTTGGACCCAATGGTTTATCCCATTTTATTCCCGTATGGCGAACCAGGTTGGCAACCTAACTGGACTTGCGAGGCTTATGAGGGTGCACAGACAAATAGAACGAGAAATAATGTTACTATGCTGCAGTACAAAGCAGCTTTGTTGGCCATAAGAGAACACTTCAATCCAGTTATTAGTGCGGGATGACTGACACAGCAGTTCATAGTGGATTCTTACTTGCAAGTTGAAGCCAATAATTTGAACTACATTAAAACACACCAGCAGAAGCTGCGAACAGAATTCTGCCAAGGACTAGCAGATCACATTGAAAATAGAGTCAATAATGCACAAGCAGCTGGGATTCCAGTCATTCTTCCCTCATCATTTGAAGGATCACCAAGAAACATGCGTGAGAGGTGTGCTGATGCTATGTCAATATTTGCAAAATTTGGTCCGCCAGATCTTTTCATAACTTTCACAGCCAATCCTAAGTGGCGTGAAATTACAGAAAATTTGAGAAAAGGTGAAGAGCCAAGTGACCGTCCTGATTTGGTTTCACGAGTTTATAACTTAAAGCTAAAATCCATTCTTGAAGATGTGATAGTGCATGGTGTTTTAGGAATTTCAACGGCTCATGTTTACACAATAGAATTTCAAAAGAGAGGTCTTCCACATGTCCATATTTTAATTGTCTTGCGTGCAGAAGATAAATTTTCATCGGTAGAACATATTGATCGTTTAATTAGTGCTGAGATTCCTGATCCTGGTTTAAATCGACGCCTGCATGAAATCGTCACGCGCTGTATGATTCATGGCCCTTGCGGTTCAAACAATCCTCGAGCTCCTTGCATGGAAGCTAGAAAGTGTAGAAAAGGTTTCCCAAAAGATTTTCAAACAGAAACTTTATTGAGTGCTGATGGCTATCCTAAGTATAAGAGATGCATGAATTCTACAGTTGTTGTACGTGGAACCACAATGGACAACAGATTCGTTGTTCCTTACAATGCCTATCTGCTTCTGAAATATGATGCACATATTAATGTCGAAGTTTGTACATCTATGAGAGCAGTGAAATATATTTACAAATACATCTATAAAGGTTTTGACTGTGCGAATATAATTGTCAGTGCTGGGGAGATTCAAAACAATGAAATTGCAAATTACATTCATGCGAGGTATGTCAGTGCACCAGAAGCCATGTGGCGATTGCTCCAGTTTAAAATGCATGACAGGTCACATGCAGTTATGAGATTGCCAGTACACCTGCCAAATCAGCAGCGCATAATCTTTACAGAAGGTGAAGAAGAAGAAGCCTTACAGGCTGCAAGAACAGGGAAAACTAAACTTGAGGCATGGTTCGAATTAAATCAAACCAACCCGGATACTGAAACAATATTGTATTCAGATATTCCCTACAGTTACGTATACAAAAAGAACAAATGGCAAAAAAGACAAAGAGGTGGAAATAAGATAGTGCCAAGAATGTATGTTGTTAGTGCTAAAGAAGAAGAACGATTCTATCTACGGATGTTGCTTCTTCACGTACCCGGTGCTACAAGTTTTGAATTTTTAAAAGCTGTTGATGGTATTGTTTATGATACCTTCAAAGAAGCAGCATTTCACAGACATTTACTTGATTCTGATGAAGAATGGAATCACTGTTTGAGGGAAGCTGCTGTTTACCAGATGCCAAAGCAACTGAGACAGACTTTTGCCTTCATACTGATTTTATGCAATCCTACTAACGCGCTTGAACTATGGAATAATTATTGTTCTGATATGGCTATGGATTTTCAGTGTAACAAAAATGAAAGTTCTTTTAATCTGGCTCTACATGATATCAATGCAACTCTCAAGCAACACGGAATGACATGCGAATAATTTGAACTTCCAATGCCAATAGGAAATCCTATTGAAATACAGCTTTACAACCCAGTCGAACAAAGAGAACTGGCAGAAATTCAGATTGCATCGCTTAATCCACAACAGTTAGAAGCCTTTAGAAAAATCATCAAAGCTATCGAAGACATAAATAAAATGGACAGGTATTTTCTCATTTATGGTCCTGGGGGTTCAGGAAAAACTTATTTGTACTCAACCCTGTTGCACTATATTCGGGGAAAAGAACAAATAGCACTTCCATTTGCAACTACTGGCGTTGCAGCAACACTTCTCGAAGGTGGGCGAACAGTTCACAGCGGTTTCAAGTTACCTATTCCTATTCTTGACACATCAGTTTCCTCAATGAGGACAAATACTTCAGAAGCTGAAAACCTTCGCAAAGCTCAGCTCATCGTTATAGATGAAATAACGATGCTGACAAAAGATGGTCTTCGATGTATCGATTCCCTTCTGAAAGAAATCATGAGCAGTGATAAGCCTTTCGGAGGGAAAGTTATCGTTATTGGAGGAGACTTCAGACAGACACTTCCAGTTGTGCCAAGAGGATCTACAGCAAATATCATAGAAGCCTGTATCAAATCTACACCTTTATGGAGATACTTCACCCACCTTCCACTCATCTCAAACATGAGAAGTGCCGGACAAGAACAACACAATATTTGGCTCTTAAATGTAGGAGAAGGAACTCTTCCTAGCATCCCCGAATTACCCACCGATTCCATAGAAATCCCTGAACACATGATTGAAAATAACATCATCGAAGCAATTTACAGTCAATTAGCCACCATGCAGGTTGAAGAATTGGGAAACAGAGTTATTTTAGCTCCAACAAATAGGAAAACTCTGGAAATTAACATGAAAATAATATCAAGAATTGAAGGAGACCCACATGTGTATTACAGTGTAGATTCTATTGTTTCTGAAGACAATAATGATATATTAAATTATCCAACAGAGTTTTTACATGAGCAAACTCCTTCTGGCATGTCACCTCATCAGCTAATTTTAAAAAAAGGTATAATAGTCATGTTGCTAAGAAATCTTAATCCAAATCAGGGTCTTTGCAATGGGACTCGCTTATCAATACTTGAAATGCATGAAAATTTCATTTCTGCGAAAATTTTATCTCAGTGTCATCATGGTGAAACAGTTTTCTTGCCACGAGTTGATTTGTGTCCAAGTGATGTCACTCTTCCATTCATCCTAAAACGTCGCCAATTTCCTGTCATTCCTGCCTATGCAATGACAATAAAAAAATCTCAAGGTCAGACATTTCAGCATGTAGGAATTTATCTTGATGAAACAGTTTTCTCATGGACAACTATATGTTGCCTTATCCCGATCACGAAATCAAAATAACATTAAATTTCATATTCAGCTAACAGACGCACAAGGACAGATTGGAAACAGCAGAAACTTTTTTACAAGAAATGTCGTTTTCAGAGAAGTTTTATAATTATTTGAAATTATTTACTCTTATATATCCACAATAATTGTTTTTTTTTTTACAATATTTATAATTGTAAAATTACCACCATGATTTGCTCCGGCTAAACATCTTAAGTACTTTTTCACAACCCATTTCATTTGAAGTTATTTAATTAATAGTTAAATGCTTAAACTTTATTTTATACATATATTTATATATATTTCTTTTATCGGTATTTCATATATATCTTAACACTTTTGCGACCGCTGACGTAGATTCACGTCATTTTTGATATCAGTAACTCTACCAGTGGGCGTTTCTTTCAGGGTTTTTATGTTACTTATTTCTGAAGAATATACCCAGTATTCAAATTTGTACAGTCAAATGTAATATTGTTGCGTACTCGGGGGTTCGTAAGTTGTCCGAGAATGAAAGGCGAGGCTTGCAAAAATTCAGTAATTTATTCACAGAAAGTTCCGGAAAAATACAGGTCTGTAAATTAAGTATCAGCTTCAATTCAATCAGTAAACACAGCTTAATTAACAACTGTCAACTGTAAATCCACAGTACTAACTGTATAGCAATAGCACATAAAGCAAGACTCATTCAAAGAGGCTTAAAACTCCTTGAAATGCAATGCAAGCATTAGCGAAACTGCCTGACTCTGATTTCAGACTGAACTGAACTGACTGCCTTGGCGAAAAACGCAGCCCTTATATACCCCTGTAGAAAAGTGTGGAATGTTCCAGAAATTTCTGTATCTCCTGAGCCAATCATATTTCAGCATCCATATTTGGTATATCACTAATAAGGATTTTCTCGCCAAGGTCACCAAAAAAATCAACAATTAGGGAAAAAGTCGCCAAATTTGGTGCCAAATCCATTACCTGCCTTATTGGAGATTTCTAATGCGTTTTTAAGGGAAAATTACGCTTTCTTATTCTTTTTATAATATAATTATTCTTTTTATAATATAATATGCATTATTTTAACGCTAAAACAACTAGAAATGTCGAAAATTAACATTCTAACGATTTACTAAGCCTCTTTGAAAGAATTTCTTCAAGAATGAATACAATTATTTACAAACTCGCAACAATATGGATATAAATAATTTGATTGGGAAGAATATAATTATAATGTATATCCATTTGTAATATAAATGTGAACTTAGAAAATTTTGTAATGAAATATTGTAACTTGGGAGAATAACGCCCATAGGTGGACCTTACTGTCAAGAAGACAAGAGCATGCGGTCGTGAAAGTGTTCAATGAGATTTTTAAAAATTTGAAAGAAATTTTTATAACGAAACTACCACCGTGCTTTGCACGGGCTGATCTTCTAGTTTATTAATACTCTAGATACATCTGTAGATGTGTATGACATTAAATATTATTTTGACTTTTTTTTTTTTTTTTTTTTTTTTTTTTCAAATTACACACAAAAAATTCAAAGACTTTCTATAATATATAAAATGATTTATGATATATAAATGGAAATAGAAATTAGTAATAATAAGTAATTTATACAATTTCGTGTAGTAAACTTAAATATTTTTGTAGAAGCATAGGTCATTAAATGTCATTTTGACAATTCTCTTCCTAAACTAATGCCGCTACGAAAGGTTAAATTATAGCTATTTTTAATAATCAAGTAACCTTTATTTTTTATAGATATTCATATATATATATATATATATACATATGGTGACTATAAAAAAAAAAAAAAAAAAAAAAAAAAAAAACTATTCTGGTATATGAGTTCATAGCTATCATACTGTTCTCAGGAACTGAATAAAAGTTTAATGGGGGGTATTTTGAGGTATGCGCTCAAGAGTCATATAAAAATTAACAATTAAACTCTAACAGGTACGGTTACAGTGACAAAATTTCAAAAATGTCGCCTAATTTTTTATTAAAATGTTATCTCCACAGAAAGAAACATAAATAGCGTTGTAACGGTACCTGTAGCATGACAATCGCATGCGCTAGGCAGACTAAGAAGAAAAGAGGAAAAAACTTCGATGTGCCTACCATATCACGACTTCCAATTTTTAATGACGTCACATTCCACACTGAGTCTACTGATCTCACTAACTGATTCTGCTTCTAAACGAGAAGAAGATACCGTGGTACTCTTAATTTTGTATAAGCTTGCAAATTAAGGGCTTTAATTTTGTTGTTAGTCGTAAGACACCGTCATGACTGACGTCTTTGCAATAGGTGAAAAGTAAGCCATTGTGAAATGCGTGAGGTATATCTTGCTTTCTCGTTTCTGTGACAAATATGCCACTTACAGGCAAACAACGTGGGGGAAATTGTAAAGATTTATTACCTAAATGGCAAAAAGATGCACAGACATTGCCTATTTGGGTGTGTATCGCACCTACCATGGCAACGCTGAAGCCCGTGTACTGTAAAAGCGGGACATGATACGTAAATTTCAAGAAATTGGTTGCATATGCAATCGATCTTAGCCAGAATGATCTTCTGTTACTGTCGAGACTGTTGCAGAAGTCCATCAGACAATAAACGAAGTTCTCCGTGCAAGTGCACGCGATGTTTAGTACTTTCTGCAGCTGGCGAATTCTGCAATACGCAAGATTCTGCGCTTTGTTCTCCAAATGTTTCCTTATCGGTTCAAACGTGTCCAAAAGTTGCAGACGGGTGATAACCAACTACGGACGGGTTTTGCGAGAGAATTTCGTATCCAGCATGACCAGAATAACATATGGCCTTCAAGCATTTTGTGGACAGACGATGCTCACTATTCGTTAACTGGAAACGAGATTTCGAAATTAAGCGTACCTTGATTACTTCTTCTAATTTCGAAGCAGAATCAGTAGGCTTTAACAAGAGCCAAAGACTCAGTATGAAATCTAATGTCATTAAAAAAATGAAAGCTCAGGTAGGCACATCACAGTTGTTTTCTCTTTTCTTCTTAGCCAACCTAGCGCTGGCGATTTTTGTACAACAGGTACCGTTCCAACTCTATTTATGTTTTTTTGCTTTGGAGATCCCATTCCAATTAAAAAAAGTAGGGGTTGCCTTTTAAAATATTTGAAATTTTGTCACTGTAACCGTGACTGTTGTTTTTTATATAATTCTTGAACACATACCTCAAAATAACTTGCACCAAACTTTTATTCAGTTTCTGTGAATGGTACGAAAACTACGGTATCATACATCGGGATAGTTTTTTTTTATGATCACCCTGCATATATATATATATATATATATATATATATGTGTGTGTGTGTGTGTGTGTTTACTTTTGCACTTATTCACATTCACATTAGAGATGCACTTACGGCTTAAATTTGATTCTCCACTCCCTACAACCAGTCATGACTAACAAGATGGCGGGCCAAGTTGGCAAACAAATATATCAAACCAAGATTAAAAACCTACTCAGGATATCAGAAATTCAAAATGTTAATTATTTTGCTTACAACTGGACTTTAATACTTAATTCAATTAAGATCAGCATGCATTAAATAAAAGTCAAATAATTTTATCGCCAGTATTTATAAAAAACCTTTATAACTTTTTAAAAAGTATATTTGCAGCTACATGGAATCTGAACGCCATGCATATGTTGCACATTTGCATATGTTGCAAATGTTGCACATTTAAATACGACACGAGCGTCGAAAAAATATTTCCTACTTCAAGATTAATTAAAATATTCAATGGTATGTTTGATTATTATTATTACTTAACTCAAGGCAGAAATTTAATAAGACACAATACATTAGTATACGAAAGAAACTCAAAAGTAAAAAGTTCCTTCCGGCTCATTCAGAAGGGTAAGTTGTTTTCTTTCTTCTTAACAAGTAGCCGTTATTTTAAACCAAAATGGTTGCTAGAAATTATTAATGGACTTGATAGAAATATTGATGTGCGCTACGTAACATATGGAGTTTTGAGGAAATTGGTTCATAAATATATTTTTATATGAATTTGAAATTTTCAAGTAGCTGACAATTGAAAACAAGATGACGAGCCATGTTGGCAAGCAAATATATCAAATGCATTTGTAAGATATGTCTACTGCGCATATTGAGTTCGAATTAATTCAGAATTTCAAAAGTCATCGTGTTGACAATTTAAGTGGCCACCACTTGGATTAAAATGGCGCAGCAAGTTGCTCAGTGAATTAATATAAGATATTTGTATGATAAGTCTACTGACCATCACAGATTCAAATACATTCAGTATTTCAAATGTTATCGCAATAAGAAATTTCCATGTGGCAGGGTTCAAGTTCGGAACAAAATCGCGGAGAAACTTACCAACCAAAATTATAAATGTTTAAATTATAAATCCATTTTTCAACTTTGGTTCGAATTAAATAATTATTTAAAAAGTTATCGTGGTAACAAATTTTTAAATGGCCGCCACTTGGGAACAGTATGATAAAGCATGTTTTCTAGCAAATTCATTCAAGATATTTGAAGCGAAAGTTCACTTTGTAGTGTTTGATTTGCTACGTCAACTTGAACTCTTGTTTCATTTTATGACTGTCAATAGTGTAAACAGTGATAGAGAGAACCAGGTACTTTAACACATTAACATTTATTTTAATTTATAGAGGAAAAGAAGGGCTCGGGGCATGGAAGAACTCGTAAATAGACTTTATTATACAATAATGCAATTTATAATATATATAAAAAAATATCTCTACAGTATAGCAGTATGCAGGATTGTGAAGATGGGAGTAATGATATCTACAACAGCGGCAAAACATAAAGTGAAGACCAGTTGTTTAATGATGTCCAGTTTACGGAGTATGAAGGTGGTAAGTTTATCATATAAGGGCATTTTTCTGTTATAGATTTCTTGACGTAGTTGGGCCTTGTTGGAAACATCTGAAAATTTTCGTTATTGTTACATTTTAATGTATCATAGGTTTGGTTTTGGCCAGGAGAAATAGACGCAACGGTCTTGTAGCAGACCTTGCCATCACAATTCAGTGATTATTTCAATATTCTAAACTTATCCTCATCCGGCATTTTAATTAACTAAGAAAATTCTTGAATTTCTTTTAAAAAATATGTAACATTTCTCGACTCAGTAAAATAAGCTCTTGCAGGGAAGGCGGGGGGGGGGGGGAGTGTAGCGAGTAATGATGGGGGCCACTGTAATGTTCGGTTTGCTACGTCAACTTGAACTCTAGTTCCATTCATGACTGTCTGTGTAAATAGCAATAGAGATAGCCAGGCACTTTATCTTATTAGCTTTTATTGTAACTTATAGAGGAAATGAAGGGCTCCGGACGTGGAAGAACTCGTAAATAGACTTAATTATACAATAATATAATTTAAAATGCAGTCGGTAGCAAAAGTATTCGAGCACTAGCCATCAATTCTGATATTAAAAAAGTACACTTAAAACTGTTTTGTTATATAAATCCTTGTCGAATCATATTCTTTGACTAAGAACGTAACTCGAAAAGGATTTAACAAAGCAGTATTAAATGTATTTTTTTAGATAGTGATTATTGCTAGTTCTCGGATACTTTTGCTGCCGACTATATATCAGAAACTTTCCTCACAACTGCAGCAGATTGCACTATCACCAGCTGTCACTCGGTAACTTTAACACTTCTTAAAAACGAATTATCGCTGGCAAAACACAATTTAGATCACTTTCTATTATAAGGACACTCCATTAAAAAAACATGGAGTGCTTCGTTAAGTACTCTATTTAAATTCCTTACTTAAAAAAAAAAAAAAAAAATGAGTACTTTAATTTTATACCAAAATACTTCTAAAACTACTCACATTGAAATTCGGCCCACCTTTCGCAATCTGCGTAGATCCTGTTCTTAAACTGTCAAACTACCTAACAAGTAACTATAGACATTCCATGCCAGCCCAATGCACCTCAAATCGACACTTCCAACCAGCTATCTCCAGCACAACATTGCTAAATTATCCTGGATACAGCTAGATACTTTCTCATTCTCAACCGAACAGTTTATCTCAAATCGACATTATCACTTTAGACAACTTTCAATATTAAATTCAACTGGCGAGCTTTACTTTCTCAGCCCAATATTCTAACTCACCACCATCATTTGCAACATCCTCCAATTCCATTGGCGACTTTTACTTTCTTAACTCGACGTCACTCATACCTTACAATTGTGCAATTTTAGTTCGAATCAGTGGAATATTTCAAAAGTTTTTTTTATGACAAATTTTCGAGTGGCAGTTTGAAAGTCTGCAACTTGGAAACAAAATGACGGAGCAATTTGCATAGCGAAATCATCCAAGATATTTGTATGATAAATTCACTGACCGACTTTGGTCCAAACTAATTCAGGATTTCAAAAGTTTTCGTGAAAAAAAAAATTCAAGTGGCACCGAGATTTCAAATGGCCACTAATTGGAAACAAATAAGCAATGTGAGAAGCGAACATATTTGTGATGTTTAAATGATAAATCCACTACCTGAATTTGATACGAATTGGTTCGGTATTACAAAAGTTATCATTATGACAAACGTTAAAGTGGCTGCCACGTGAAAAAAAAAAAAAAATGACGGGGCAAGTTACCAAGCGAACTTATCCATGATATTTGAACCGTTAGTTCACTATACATCTTTGGTTTTAATCAGTTTAGTATTTTAAAAGTTATCTTGATTGCACATTTTCAAGTGGCAACCTGAATTCAAGTAGCCGCAACTTGAAATCAAAACGCCGAAACCAGTTGCTCAGAGAACTCATCCAAGATATTTATATGATAAGTTCACTGTCCAATTTCGGTTTTATTTGAATCAGAATTTAAGAAGTTATCATGATTATACATTTTCATTTGGTAGCCTGATTTCAAAATGTCCCGCTTAGTATATAACATACCCAAGCAGCACCGAAACGTTCTCTGAACGTTCAAAAATTGTTCTGCAAACACGTTCTAAGAACGTTCACTTTGAACGTGTTATAGACGTCTATCTGTCCATCTTGAAGACGTACAATAGTACGGTTCAGAGAACGTTCAATGAACGTGTAACTATCACCATCGGTGTTATAGAAGCGTTCTGAGAACGTTCTATGTATACGGTCTCAGAACCTTCTAAACGTTTTTAGAACGTTTTCAAAACGTTATACACATTTTCAGAACGTTCCAGAAAACGTACTGTAAACGTTCTAAAATAGTGTAGTTAAAAAAAAAAAAAATGTGACGTCATTATAAAAAAATCCCCTCAGTACGAGCGTTTAGAAGTAAAAATTACATAGCTGATGACGAATAATGATACAACACATGAACAGGGATATGAATTACTTTTTTTTTTAATTCAAATAATGTTTGAGAAATTTTAACATACTTACTATTCTTTTAATTTCAACGTATAAGCATCAAAAATTCTATATTCTATGACAGCTTTCCCCAAAAAGTGTCATAACGCCTCTTTATACCTTAAAAAATTTCTTAAATTTTTGCATTTTTTAAAAAATTCTTTTTTTTTCCCTAATCTGTAGATAATGAAGTTATAGTATTAATTACAAAACTTTGAATAAACACCATAAAATGCGAGAACTCGCACCAACTGTTTCGGGTCAAAAGAAGACACAACCCTTCATCAGGCGAACATTGTAGGCACGAGAGCTGCAAACAAGCACGTTGAGTGTGTGGAATGCGTTGCCGCTTTGTTTGTAGCAGCCGTGCTTTGTTTGTAGCAGTTGCGAGTTCTTGTATTTTATGGTGTTTATTCAAAGTTTCTTAATTAATACTATAACGCCATTATCTTCAGATTAGGGGAAAAAAGAAATTTTTTAAAAATGCAAAAATTTAAGGAATTTTTTAACGGGATATAGGCCCGTTATGACACTTTTTGGGAATTACAGTCATAAAATATGGAATTTTTCATGCATATACGTTGAAATTAAAGGAATAGTAAGTATGTTAAAATTTCTCAAACAATATTTGAATTTAAAAAAATGTAATTTATATCCCTGTTGCTGTGTTGTATCATTATTCTTCATCTGCTATATACAACTAAACTCTTGATTTATTTTGCTTGTTTTAATCCTTGTGATTCCGAATGCGTCATCCTATGATTAATGTTTGTTTTTCATGGTTTTGTTTTCTGTTTGATTCTCTGATTTCTTGAAGTAAATAATTTATTCCAATTTATTCTTCATTTCTAACTTCAATTAATTTCTTGTACGATAGGGTGCCCGCTAGCAATTTGCTATTATAGCTGCTAACGAACGAAATCGTACATTAGTGCTCAACGACGAAAAGTGTCACCCTTGACGAGTTTTTTTTTTTTTTTTCTACCATTCTAAGCTTTTCCTACAAAAAATGTTTAAAATGCTGTCTTAATTTTTTATTTCCTCGTTGCTTGATTGTATCTTTTGATTTGAGTTTCATGTTGGTTTTACGCACCGGCAAAATTATTAAAATTGCAACTAACAATATAGGAATAAATTTAAGATTAGACTGAAGTTAAATAAAATAAAAATCAATAAATAAAATATAAATGTTTCAATACATCACAATCAGTCTCCCCAGGTTATTTAAATTTGTTGTAATTTTCTTCTCATTGACCTATGTGGTTTCAGGGATCTTATATCTGTTGCTTGGCTTTAACTAAGATTAAAAATTCATTTATACATACATATATATATATATATATATATATATATATATATATATATATATATATATATATATTAAATACAGGGTGCAAAGCATTGTGACGAGAATACCTTTATCTCCGCAACTATTGGTCGCAAATATATAGTTTCAGTTACAAAATGTTTTAAAGAATATGAGCATTTGTGGTATAACATGTTTAAATTTAAAATATCTATTTTGTCAAAATTGCAAAAACTAAATTTTTACATAGTCCCAGATCCCTATAATCATATTTAGAAAACTGACACTCATCCTAACAAACAGTTTCATTTCTATTCTCCCAAAATGGAACATGATATTTAAAGTTTGGATTTTCTAACATATTTCGGCCTTCAATAAGGGATAGGTTTAAAAATCCTAATTGGACTTTGTTTGCATTTTCCCTGGGTTTATTAAAGAATTTTTCATTGACTTTTTAATAAAGCCCGAGAAAATGCGAAATAATCCTAAATTTTGAAACTAACTATCTCAGACAATTTTGGGTGCACAAAAGTGAAACTTTTTGTGTTATATTATTTAGGTTAGAACTCAACTTACACTATTAGTGTCATGAAAATTGTATAAAAATTATCAGTTTTTGTGATTTTTAGTAAATTGATTTTTTAAATTTAAACATGTCATATAATGAATTCTTACATTTTTTTTTAAATACATTTTCTTATTGGAGGACGTTTGAGACCAATTGTTGCGCAAATAAAGGCCTGCTCTCGACTTTGCACCCTGTATATTCTAAACATTTCTGGGTACTACTTTGTAAGTCCATGGATAGTTTATAAATATATTTGAATGCTGAAGTTTATAGAAAGTTTTAATATTTCAACATAAAAAATAATTTCAAAAATGAATGTACCAATACACCGCTAAAATAATATATAATTGAGTTTAGAATATATTGTTAATTTATAATAATAAGAAATTGAAACAAAAAATTAAAAATTAGTTAGAAGGAGGAAATTTTTAAAATGTCCAAATACTTAAATACATATATATATATATTTAATCATAATATTTTTCTAAAATATTTAACATACTTCATATTTTTAAATTTCAGTGCATGTGTGCATACATATTTTCAGTTTACAGCAGCAGTTTACAAAAATGATGTTTGCAGGTATTTAAATTTATTCCACATGGCAATGTAATTGGTATTTTTTAAATGTTTAAATTTCTTTAAATTGAGTCAACGCAATTTTTACCTCATTTGATGTAATTTTGCTATCATGGCATATTAAATAATTGATAAATGTAAATATTATTAGTATTAATAAATAATATAGTAAATCGTCCTTTTTTTTAAGCAGAATATCTTTTTTTATAAAGATGTGGAATAAAATTGAATTGAATCTTTGTTTTATTATGCAGTTAAACAATTTCATATATTTTATTTAATAAATAACAGTAAAGAGATATTTAAAATTGTAAGTCGGTGAAACTTAGGATATTATTTTAAAAATATGCAATTTGCATAACCTAGATTGTATATATATTATCATATAAACATTAAATAAATACTTCAGAATTTAAAAAGAAAAGAAAAAAAAAAAGAATTACATACCTTCCTCATTTTCTTCATAAGAATTTCTCCAAGAAAACACCCTTCCAACTAGCATTTTAAAATACATAATGACCAGTCTGGAAGGGCATTCACTTAAAATTAGCTCTCATCTTTTAAATTCTTTATGTTACTTCATTCAGAAGCATAATAACCAAAAATAGTAATTTTAACAATTTCCATCTCAGAAGACTGAATTAATAAAATGAATCCATAATTTCTAAGCGGTTTTCTGTAACAGGAGCAGTTTTTTCTGCGATACAATTCTACTTACAAGTATCAAATGTTAGGCTTAAGAACTTACGCAGATATGAAAATGATTATTTAATTGATATTAAAATAAGACTTTAATAAATAGAAAATAGAGACTATTACAGGTTAAAAATATTACATTTTTACCTTTTCTAAAGCTTATCCAAGTCATTATAACGCGAAAACTAAACAAAACAGATTACATTACACGTTTTAAAATTACCGCTTCACATAACGGCACGACATTCCCAAGACCTTTGAATTTGCACCGTCAGCAAGAATTAAATAAATGCAATCCACAGATGTCAGTTTCATCTGCTCTTCCCTTGTTACATCCGGAATAATCATGTTTCAAAGTTCAACGTTTGAAACATAAATTTATTAAGCATTTATAGCTGTGTAGAAAACATATGGTCAATATTTTAAGGAAAAATGGAGCTGAGTTAAACAATTATTTAAATTTTTATAAAGTATTTGAAAAACTTATGAGATCACTTTATTTTTCCATTTTAAAATCTCGAATTAAACGGAAAAGCATATTTTGTTTTAGTGTATATTTTAGTATTGAATAAAATATTCAGTGAAAATAAATAAAATAAAATAAGAACAATCAAACAGAGTAACGATTTAACAACATTATCAATATTGATAATTTATCAGTAACATTTAAACTTAAATAGAATCATAAATAAAATATAATAAAAGTTTAAAATTATGCTTAAAGAAAAGAAGAAAAAAACTCATTCTGTAACTTCCCGATGAGTATTAGAGACCGCGAGGTTCTACTCTCGAACCTTACAGACGGGAAGTGTTGGCTTCGATTCCTGGTCACGCTCGTCGACTTAGGTTTTCGGAGTTTTCCCGTGATTTTCTTTGAAACTCGCGTAAAGCACTATATTACTTATTCAATAACATCCGTGATTAGCTTTTTGTATCTAAACTTTGGGTCTGGGGAATGCATAGATTTTCATGACAGAAGACAGTCATTTTTATGCTGTATAGAAGATCTTAGAAAATGTATTTTTCTAAGGGTTTATTATTATTATTATTATTACAAATGAAAAAAAAAAAAAAAAAACGGTAAATTTGTTTTAAATCATCAGAAAACGATGTTTCAATTATTCGTTTTAAAGGTGATATCGAATTCTTTTGAAAGATAATTATAGTGAAAATTTTTATCCACCCTTCCCCCATCCCCCAGGGATGATGCATACTTATTCCTAGGGGAAAAAACAATGTCCTATGAATGATAATAATAAAAAAAAAACTGTTTGACTATTACTCGTTATACAGCCAAATTGAATCAATATTATATATCAAATGTATGTCACGCAGAAGGTTTGGTGAGTATATATATTACAGAAGCTGATAGATAGCCTTTCTGTGAATGGAAAATATTGGAACGTGGCAGTGCCACCTGTCGTCCGATATGCACCCAAAGGCAATCTGTAGAGTTTTACGTAATATTAATTTCACTTACCAAATTTACAATATTTATAAATCACAGAAGTTGAGATTTTTCGTTTCTGTTATGAGATTAAATTGCAACATAGCCACGCTACCTGTTGGCCGATGTGCATCCAAAATGGACCAGTAAAGCTTTACATAAAATCGATTTCACTTATAACTTCAGTGTATCACAAAATTTATTGTTAAATCACAAGAGTTAAAATATTGCCTTTCCGTTAAAATGATTAAATTGCAGATTAGCAACGCCACCTGTTGGACAATGTATACATCCAAATTGTATTAGCAGAGGTTATGATGATATATGCCAATATATCATGTTTGTACACTATAGAAGCTGAGATATAGCCGTCCCATAAATGGAGGGTTTCATTGCATAGCACCGTAATCTATCGGGCGATATATCCCAAATGAAATTCAAATAAACTCCAATTTAGGGCAAGATCTAATATTGTAACAAGTTTGGTCGAATTCCATACATTGATTCCTGAAATACAAATTCCACAAAATTTTTCCATGAGTTTAAAATTTTGTAATTTTTTTTTCACCTCACCGCTACTGATTATTGGGAAGCATTCTTTACTGACGTGCGAACAAAACGTTAAACTGAAAATGTAAAAAATGCTCTATTCTCTATCATGCTAAAAATTATAAATTTCGAATAACTTACGAAGTTTTTAAATTAGAATGTTGCAAATCTCTCAATAAGATTCTTATCAATATCATAAGTGATATTTTAAAACTGGTCCGATCTCTCTGCAATCATTTGTTTTTGAGATATCGTGTACATGAACTAACGGGCTATCACACTAATAGGTGCCGATACACATTAACAGATACCATACCAACCTTTTGACTTCCGGATTCCTCACGCCACAAAACGTGTAAAAAAATCAAAAGCTGAAGTCAAAAATTTTAAAGGCTAACCTAGTTTCCCAACCAATAGTACTAAAAAGGCATTTTGTCATATTCGTTATAATTACACTGTTACAGAACGTGTTATGACGGTGTCACACTTGAACGTTCTATATAGAACTAGAATTGTACGTTTTATAGATGGTACAAATCAAACATTTTCAGAACGTTCTAAATAATACTATTTCTGAACGTGTTTTAGAACGTTCTTTTGACACGAAACACGGTGTTTGAACTATTGAAACCGTTATTAGACGTTCACAGAACGTTCCTGTGCTACTTGGGTAGGCACTTCATTAAAAATAATGTTCATTAATAAACTTGGTTGAAACCCTTATATAATCTATGTCTATATAAAAATTCAAGCAAATCCGGTTTTAAATACGCGTTCTACAACGTACATTTGAAATTTTGAAATGGCCTCCACTTGAAAACAAAATGGCGGGGCAACATAATTGACAAATTCATTCAAGATATTTATAAGATAAGTTCGCTGTCCAAATTTGGTTTGATATGAATTATTATTAAGTTCCCCATCATACAATAGGTATGGGGAACTTAATTAATCGTGAAAAATTTCGACCTCGGTTTTTGGACTTTTTTATACGTTTTCAGGTGTGAGGAATCCGAAAATGACAAAATTTGTATGGTGTATGTCTGTAGGGTGTCTGTTAGTGTGTCAGTCTGTTAGTGTGTTAGTCCGTTAGTCCGTTAGTTTGTTAGACTATTTACACGCTATCTCACGAACAAATAATCGCAGAGAGGTCAGATCAATTTTAAAATATTACTTTCGATACTGGAAGGAACTCTATTTATTTGGAACATTCGAATTAAAAAACTTCGCAAGCTATTAGAAATTTATGATTTTCTTAACATGGGAGAATAGGACAAAAATTCACTTAAACGTGCATTAAATGTAACTTTTTACTGTAAAAATGTCAGACTAGTTTTAAAATATCAGTTTTGATGCCCGCATGACCATCAGTAACTATAAATATGCTACTTTGATAATTTCGCAAGTTATTGGGAATTTACGAATTTCTAACACGGCAGTATAGGTCAAAATTTCACATAAACGTCCGTTTTGAGCGATACTTTCATGGTAAAGATGTCAGACCACATTTGAAATATTATTTAGGACACTGGCATGAATATTAATGACTATGAATTTTCCAATATAAAAATTTCGTAAGTTATTGGAAATTTACGAATTTCTTAACAAGGCTGAATAGAGCAAAATTTCATATTAACGTGGGACATTTTCATCGTAAAGATGTCAAACCACTTTCGAAATATTATTTAGGATACTGGCATGAATATCATATACTATGATTTTCCTAATTTAAAAAATTCGTAAGTTATTTGGAATTTACGATTTACATAACATGTCAGAATAAGGCAAAATTGAGCATAAACTTCCATTTTGAGGATCATAAATACATTAGACAACTTCAAAATTACATTTATGATATTTTTTTTTAACACGATTGAATACAAATACTCTAATAGGGAAATTTCGTAAATTATTCGTAATTTACGATATTATCATCATAGCGAAATTGTAAATTTTTCATATAAATATGAATTTTGAGGATTATTGCATTGGAAATAGTCGCATGAAAACTAAACAACAGAATTGACCCTGATAAAATAAATTAATAGATTAGAATAACATAAATATATCGAAGTGAACGGTGGATAGCCTATTAGGCGGTGATTTCATTCTGTCACTGTATCAAGCTTCGGTCAAATTCATTTCTTTTAAAATAATTATAATATGTCTCGCACTAGAAATTTATGAGAACATGTATATGATGGAGAACTGAGCAGAGTCCACCTATGCCAACTAGTTTAGTTCCACATCATACTATAGGTATGGGGAACTTAGGTAATCGTGAAAAATTTCGACTTCGGTTTTTGACTTTTTTATACGTTTTCAGGTGTGAGGAATCCGAAAATGACAAAATTTGTTTGGTGTCTGTCTGTAGGGTGTCTTTTAGTGTGTCACTCCGTTAGTGGGTCAGTCTATTAACACGATACCTCATGAACAAATGATCGTAGAGAGGTCAGATCAGTTTTAAAATATTACTTCTGATACTGGCAAGAACCCTATTCATTTGCAACATTCGAATTAAAAAACTTCGTAAGTTATGAGAAATTTACGATTTTCTTAACATGGGAGAATAGGACAAAAACTTACTTAAACGTGCATTAAATGGAAACTTTTTAATATAAAAATGTCAGACGAGTGTTAAAATATCAGATTTGATGCCGGAATGAACATCAGTAACTATAAATATGCTACTTTGAAAATTTCGCAAGTTATTGGAAATTTACGAATTTCTTAACATGGCAGTATAGGGCAAAATTTCACATAAACGTCAATTTTGAGAGATATTTTCATCGTAAAGATGTCAGACTACTTTTGAAATATTATTTAAAACACTGGCATGAATATTAATGACTATGAATTTTCCAATATAAAAATTTCGTAAGTTATTGGAAAATTACGAATTTCTTAACATGGCAGAATAGAGAAAAATTTCACATAAACGTCAATCTTGAGGGATATTTTCATCTTAAAGATGTCAAACCACTTTTTAAATATTATTTTGGATACTGGCATGAATATCATAGACTATGATTTTTCCAATTTAAAAAATTCGTAAGTTATTTTGAATTTACGATTTACTTAACATGTCAGAATATGGCAAAATTGAGCATAAACTTCCATTTTGAAGATTATAAATACATTAGACAACTTCAAAATTATATTTATGATATTTTTTTTAACATGATTGAATACAAATATTCTAATAGGGAAATTTCGTAAATTATTCGTAATTTACGATATTATCATCATAGCGAAATTGTAAATTTTTCATATAAATATGAATTTTGAGGATTATTGCATTGGAAATAGTCGCATGAAAACTAAACAACAGAATTGACCCTGATAAAATAAATTAATAGATTAGAATAACATAAATATATCGAAGTGAACGGTGGATAGCCTATTAGGCGGTGATTTCATTCTGTCACTGTATCAAGCTTCGGTCAAATTCATTTCTTTTAAAATAATTATAATATGTCTCGCACTAGAAATTTATGAGAACATGTATATGATGGAGAACTGAGCAGAGTCCACCTATGCCAACTAGTTTAGTTCCCCATCATACTATAGGTATGGGGAACTTAGGTAATCGTGAAAAATTTCGACTTCGGTTTTTGACTTTTTTATACGTTTTCAGGTGTGAGGAATCCGAAAATGACAAAATTTGTTTGGTGTCTGTCTGTAGGGTGTCTTTTAGTGTGTCACTCCGTTAGTGGGTCAGTCTATTAACACGATACCTCATGAACAAATGATCGTAGAGAGGTCAGATCAGTTTTAAAATATTACTTCTGATACTGGCAAGAACCCTATTCATTTGCAACATTCGAATTAAAAAACTTCGTAAGTTATGAGAAATTTACGATTTTCTTAACATGGGAGAATAGGACAAAAACTTACTTAAACGTGCATTAAATGGAAACTTTTTAATATAAAAATGTCAGACGAGTGTTAAAATATCAGATTTGATGCCGGAATGAACATCAGTAACTATAAATATGCTACTTTGAAAATTTCGCAAGTTATTGGAAATTTACGAATTTCTTAACATGGCAGTATAGGGCAAAATTTCACATAAACGTCAATTTTGAGAGATATTTTCATCGTAAAGATGTCAGACTACTTTTGAAATATTATTTAAAACACTGGCATGAATATTAATGACTATGAATTTTCCAATATAAAAATTTCGTAAGTTATTGGAAAATTACGAATTTCTTAACATGGCAGAATAGAGAAAAATTTCACATAAACGTCAATCTTGAGGGATATTTTCATCGTAAAGATGTCAAACCACTTTTTAAATATTATCTTGGATACTGGCATGAATATCATAGACTATGATTTTTCCAATTTAAAAAATTCGTAAGTTATTTTGAATTTACGATTTACTTAACATGTCAGAATATGGCAAAATTGAGCATAAACTTCCATTTTGAAGATTATAAATACATTAGACAACTTCAAAATTATATTTATGATATTTTTTTTAACATGATTGAATACAAATATTCTAATAGGGAAATTTCGTAAATTATTCGTAATTTACGATATTATCATCATAGCGAAATTGTAAATTTTTCATATAAATATGAATTTTGAGGATTATTGCATTGGAAATAGTCGCATGAAAACTAAACAACAGAATTGACCCTGATAAAATAAATTAATAGATTAGAATAACATAAATATATCGAAGTGAACGGTGGATAGCCTATTAGGCGGTGATTTCATTCTGTCACTGTATCAAGCTTCGGTCAAATTCATTTCTTTTAAAATAATTATAATATGTCTCGCACTAGAAATTTATGAGAACATGTATATGATGGAGAACTGAGCAGAGTCCACCTATGCCAACTAGTTTAGTTCCCCATCATACTATAGGTATGGGGAACTTAGGTAATCGTGAAAAATTTCGACTTCGGTTTTTGACTTTTTTATACGTTTTCAGGTGTGAGGAATCCGAAAATGACAAAATTTGTTTGGTGTCTGTCTGTAGGGTGTCTTTTAGTGTGTCACTCCGTTAGTGGGTCAGTCTATTAACACGATACCTCATGAACAAATGATCGTAGAGAGGTCAGATCAGTTTTAAAATATTACTTCTGATACTGGCAAGAACCCTATTCATTTGCAACATTCGAATTAAAAAACTTCGTAAGTTATGAGAAATTTACGATTTTCTTAACATGGGAGAATAGGACAAAAACTTACTTAAACGTGCATTAAATGGAAACTTTTTAATATAAAAATGTCAGACGAGTGTTAAAATATCAGATTTGATGCCGGAATGAACATCAGTAACTATAAATATGCTACTTTGAAAATTTCGCAAGTTATTGGAAATTTACGAATTTCTTAACATGGCAGTATAGGGCAAAATTTCACATAAACGTCAATTTTGAGAGATATTTTCATCGTAAAGATGTCAGACTACTTTTGAAATATTATTTAAAACACTGGCATGAATATTAATGACTATGAATTTTCCAATATAAAAATTTCGTAAGTTATTGGAAAATTACGAATTTCTTAACATGGCAGAATAGAGAAAAATTTCACATAAACGTCAATCTTGAGGGATATTTTCATCGTAAAGATGTCAAACCACTTTTTAAATATTATTTTGGATACTGGCATGAATATCATAGACTATGATTTTTCCAATTTAAAAAATTCGTAAGTTATTTTGAATTTACGATTTACTTAACATGTCAGAATATGGCAAAATTGAGCATAAACTTCCATTTTGAAGATTATAAATACATTAGACAACTTCAAAATTATATTTATGATATTTTTTTAACATGATTGAATACAAATATTCTAATAGGGAAATTTCGTAAATTATTCGTAATTTACGATATTATCATCATAGCGAAATTGTAAATTTTTCATATAAATATGAATTTTGAGGATTATTGCATTGGAAATAGTCGCATGAAAACTAAACAACAGAATTGACCCTGATAAAATAAATTAATAGATTAGAATAACATAAATATATCGAAGTGAACGGTGGATAGCCTATTAGGCGGTGATTTCATTCTGTCACTGTATCAAGCTTCGGTCAAATTCATTTCTTTTAAAATAATTATAATATGTCTCGCACTAGAAATTTATGAGAACATGTATATGATGGAGAACTGAGCAGAGTCCACCTATGCCAACTAGTTTAGTTCCCCATCATACTATAGGTATGGGGAACTTAGGTAATCGTGAAAAATTTCGACTTCGGTTTTTGACTTTTTTATACGTTTTCAGGTGTGAGGAATCCGAAAATGACAAAATTTGTTTGGTGTCTGTCTGTAGGGTGTCTTTTAGTGTGTCACTCCGTTAGTGGGTCAGTCTATTAACACGATACCTCATGAACAAATGATCGTAGAGAGGTCAGATCAGTTTTAAAATATTACTTCTGATACTGGCAAGAACCCTATTCATTTGCAACATTCGAATTAAAAAACTTCGTAAGTTATGAGAAATTTACGATTTTCTTAACATGGGAGAATAGGACAAAAACTTACTTAAACGTGCATTAAATGGAAACTTTTTAATATAAAAATGTCAGACGAGTGTTAAAATATCAGATTTGATGCCGGAATGAACATCAGTAACTATAAATATGCTACTTTGAAAATTTCGCAAGTTATTGGAAATTTACGAATTTCTTAACATGGCAGTATAGGGCAAAATTTCACATAAACGTCAATTTTGAGAGATATTTTCATCGTAAAGATGTCAGACTACTTTTGAAATATTATTTAAAACACTGGCATGAATATTAATGACTATGAATTTTCCAATATAAAAATTTCGTAAGTTATTGGAAAATTACGAATTTCTTAACATGGCAGAATAGAGCAAAATTTCACATAAACGTCAATCTTGAGGGATATTTTCATCGTAAAGATGTCAAACCACTTTTTAAATATTATTTTGGATACTGGCATGAATATCATAGACTATGATTTTTCCAATTTAAAAAATTCGTAAGTTATTTTGAATTTACGATTTACTTAACATGTCAGAATATGGCAAAATTGAGCATAAACTTCCATTTTGAAGATTATAAATACATTAGACAACTTCAAAATTATATTTATGATATTTTTTTTAACATGATTGAATACAAATATTCTAATAGGAAAATTTCGTAAATTATTCGTAATTTACGGTTTTATCATCATAGCGAAATTGTAAATTTTTCATATAAATATGAATTTGGATGATTAATGCATTGGAAATAGTCTCATGAAAACTAAACAACAGAATTGACCCTGATAAAATAAATTAATAGATTAGAATATGATAAATATATCGATGTGAACGGTGGATAGCCTATTAGGCGGTGATTTCATTCTGTCACTGTATCAAGCTTTGGTCAAATTCATTTCTTTTAACATGATTATAATATGTCTCGCACTAGAAATTTATGAGAAAATAAATATGATGGAGAACTGAGCAGAGTCCACCTATGCCAACTAGTTTTGTATTTATCGTTAAGACAAAATTTGTATTATATACAGATAGATAAATTGATAGATAGATAAACGATGTGATTGCAATTGGTCTATTTCTAAAGAAATATATGAGGAATTACACGATAATTTTTCGTTTAGGATAAAGAATAAAATTCTAACTTAAAACGCAGAAGTAAATTAATGTACTAATTAATATTTTTTGCTGAAGAAAGTTCAAAAGTTATTTATTTGTTTCTTTAACTTTTAATTTGCTTTTTTCTTTATTTTAAACATTGATTCACTAATGGTTTAGTAATATATTTAATTATTTTCTTTAAATTTATTTTTTGCATTATACTGTAACTATTATTTCCACATAAAATTTTATATTTTTCTTTATGTGAGTAATTTTAAGTTTCTTTGAAATTCGTATTAAAATCAAAGCTTAATTAATAGGCTTTTTATAATCTTTAAATAAATAAATGTCACTGCCCCAATCATAAAATAACAAAGTATTCTTAAAAAATGCGTAAATTAAATATATATTTTAACATGATGTTCATGTAGTGGTTATTTCTGTGATGAACTTTTAATTATATGTAAAAATTAAATATAAAACTTGTATATTAATTTCATTTCATTTTAAAACCAGATATTTTTGAAATATTTATATACATTTTAAGTTAAGTCAAATTGGAGTGTAAAGGTTGATATTTTTATTTATTACCAACTATGTGAAAAATACCAGAGCCGGGAATCGAACCCGGGCACCTCCGCTTAACGCACGGATGCTCTATCACTGAGCTACCCTGGCTGACAATCAGCTAAGCACTTCTCACATAATATTCGTTGGCAAAGACACCGAGTCTGCAAACGCAGACGCAGCGTTAAGCGGAGGTGCCCGGGTTCGATTCCCGGCTCTGGTATTTTTCACACAGTTGGTAATAAATAAAAATATCAACCTTTACACTCCAGTTTGACTTAAATAAATATTCACGGTTGATGAATTCATGAATAAAAAATTTCTAAATCTATATATATATTTTTGAAATATCTATATAAATGGAATATTTTAATTAAATGAATTTTTGTTTTCTTTAAAAAAGAACTAAATTATTCTTATATACTGCTCCCTTATTAATTGTAATAAAAATTTGAAGGATTGTGTATTTTATAGAGTAGATGATTCATTGTCGTTGTAAAATTAGTAAGAGGTTTATTTGTTTTAATAAAATGATTTAAATATATATATGTATATATATATATATGTATGTAATAAAGTTGTACGAAGGATATGAAGGATATTAAACCAGTTTCGTAATTAATAAGTTATATTTTGGGTTTATAATGATTCTACTCTTAATACTATTTTGGAATAAAAGAATAATTGTCATTAAATGTCACTGTAAAACATAACTGTATTTCCTGAATTCATTTCACTAATGTTTATTTCGAATTTTTATTCAAAAATACCTTTTCTTAAAAAAAAAAAAAAAAAAAAAAAAAAACCTTATTTAGAAAATAAGTGGATTAAAAGTAACAACGATTTTGCGTAGTTCGAATTTCCCCAAAATTTGCTCAATCGCTGTTATACGTACACATCTGAAAATAATCGGGCTTAAAATACAACTCTTTGGCTTTTAAAAATGTCAGCCGTTTTTTAATTTAACAAAAGGAAATAAATTATGAAAAATTCATGTTTCATGGCTACACATGCCACAGGGTTCAAGTAAAGCGTAATACAGACGACCACATATAATATATTAAGATATATGTAAGTTGACCTACTAGATAGTGAAAACTATAATGAATGCTTTTTGAGTGCATTGAAAATATAGAACTTGGAATAAAGGACTTTTTGAATGGTTAAAATATCTAAACTCGTTAAAGAGTTGCAAAATTTTGCGTACGCCTCTAACACATAATATCCTAAAATATTCAATACTCAGAAAAATAAAAAAAAAAGTTCTAGATATTAGATTTCGTTATAAAATAAACGACAAAGCATATGTATACCACATTTTATAACTCAAACATAGTAATTTACAAAAAGATTTAAGTGGAGATTAAAAATTATTTTTTAAATTATTATTCTCTAAAACTGAAAATCTGGCGGCATTTTCTTTTTTTTTTTAATAGGCATTAATTTCCCGGAGACGCTAAATAGTTGCAGGATTTAGTTAATCAAATCTTACGTTACCTGTTCACGTCGAAGCTATAAAGTACAGTCACTTAACTGTGCTGTGATCTGATTATCTCTGATATTCCTTGGCGTTTGAATCAATTTGCACAGTCTGCGATAATTAAACAAATGCAATCCACAAATGTTAATATCTTCTACCCTTTCCTTACACCCGCAACAGCATGAATTATGTTTCAAAGTTCAAACTTTGCATCTAGCTAAAAATGTTTAATACATTTCTGTAGAAAATATATAGTCAATGTTTTAAAGAAAATATTATAGTTTTAAAAAATTAAAGAACACGCTTTTATAGAAATGGGAATTAAAAAGCACAAAATATCTATCTTAGTATTAAAATTCAGGGTAAGAGAAAATCGTGTGAGTGACACACCATAATATTTACGGACATTTAAATCTTTAATTAAAATAACTTAGAATTAAACAAAAACCATTTTTAAAAAATCTCCACTGACGGGGATCGAACGCACGTAGGGCTCGTAGCTCGAAGGTTCGTAACGCGACGTCTTACCTCAACACCACATCGTTCACGTAGGGAGAGTATTTTTTTTACAATATAAATTTTTTGTTTGCTCCCAGAGAAGTTACAAACAAACATATATACATACATATATACAGGTGAAGCTAATAAAAGCGTGTTAAAAATGTAGCTGCATTAAACAATTATTTAGATTTTTATAAAGTATTTTAAAAACTTATGAGATCACTTTATCTTTCAATTTTAAAATGTCGAATTAAACGGAAAAGCATATTTTCTTTCACTGTACAAAAGTACTATACAAAATATTCAGTGAAGTGATTAGAAATAGCATACACTTTTATTTTTTTTCTGTATACATTAAAAGAACGCATTGGATGCATGGAAAGTTTCGACATATGGTTTTAGTACATCTTGAGACGTCTTTAGCAGGATTCAACATATTTTAGAAATTGTTTGCGTATCTTAATAAAATTTTGTGGAAAATCTATCTGAGGAATCAGTGGACATAATTTAACATAACTTTATATTTTGTTGGTCCTTGATTTAAAATGGCCCTGATTAATTTTTGGAATACATGACCCAATAGGTGCGCAGCTATTATGTAATTTACCCCATGTAACAGAGGGCTGTAACTCAGTTTCTATAAAACATAACTGCACCAAACTATATACGTGAGATAGATATTATGTTAAACAATGGTGATCTAATTTGAGTACATATCGATTGAGAGGTGGTTCTGCTGTGCTAAAATTCAATCCCGCTTAGGATATGCAATATATCAGGTTTTTTTGGAAATAAAAAATTTACTAAAATGAGTATGTGAAATATATAATATGAAAAACAATGATAATTCAGTGTGGGTATATATCGACCGATACGGTACTTTTTATTATTCGATTTTTCCAGATAGCTAAACCTCAGAATCTGTTAGTGAAATCTGCAACAAATTTAATATGTAAAATTTTAATTAGAAGGTTTTTAATTGAAATTGACTTGGTCATCATGTCTTTGTGTCACGCTAGTAAACAAGGCGCCTTCCTTTTCAAATAAATATAAGCTACTTCGCTTGTCGTTCTGTGGCTCAGTTGGTAAGAGCATCCCGTTAGAAGCACGGTGGTCATGAGTTCGGTCCCCAGAAGGTGTTACTTTTTGCAGATAATTAGTAGAAAGGTGTCAACTGATACAAGAAAATTTTTCGTTGCTTACACTAAGAATTTTTTGAGGAGTGTTTCTAAGAAGCATTTTGATTTATTTATTTATTTAGATATTGCGAAAACACAAAATATTTTAGATATTAAAAAAGCGCAAAATAAAATGTTTTAAGCAAAAAATACATAAAAAAAATATTTTTAGAAGCTTTATATGTATATATGTATATTATGTATTACTATTATATGAAATTGGATTTGCCAACGGCTTTTTGTCACGTTAAAAAACCAAGACGCTTCCATTATATATTTATTAAAAAAAAAAAAAAAAAAAAAAAAAAAAAAAAAAAAAAATGTAAGCAACTCATTGTATCTTTTAATAAATCAGCTAGTTACAGCGTCATGTACAGTGCGAGAGTCGTGTGTTCGATCCTCGCCGGGACGAGGTGTTATTTTTTGCAAATAATTAATAAAATAAGGGTCAATTAATAAAAGAAAATATTTCGTTGTGTAACACAGTATCCTAATAATGTTTGAAGATTTCATTTAAATAGCTTTTTATCTAGTAACTAAAAAGCACAAAATAAAAATTTAAATAAAAATAAAGAAATAAATAAACATTTTTTTTAGAAGCTTTTTATTGAAATTGTATTTGTTATCGCGTCTTCATGTCATTCTAATAAATAAGGCACCTCAACTTTAAGGTAAATATCAGCAGTCTTTATAGTCACTTGTTGGCTCAGTTGGTTAGAGCGTCAAGTTGCTAATACGATGGTGGAGAGTTCCATCTCCGAAGGATCGATGTGCTAAATTTTACAGATGAAAGGTGTAATAGAAAATATGCCAATTGATAAAAGAAATTTTTTTATTGTCTACACAGTATTCTAAGAATTTTTGAAGAGTTTTTTTAAAGAAGCCTTTTTTTTAGATACTAAAAAACACAAAATATAAAGTTCAATATATATATACATATTCTTTTAAAAGCTTTTTATTGAAATAGGATTTTTATCATCGTGTCTTTGTGTCATTCTGAAAAAGAAGGCGCCTCCACTTTAACGTAAATTTAAACAACATTTTTCGTCGCTTGTTAGCACATGTAGTTAGAGCGTCATGGTGATAATACAATGCTCGCGGGTTCGATCCTCGCAAGCCGATGTCTTACTTTTTTGCAGATAATTTATAGAAACAATGTCAATTGATAAAAGAAAATCATTCGTTGCCTATGCAGTGTCCTAAAGAATTTTGATATATTTTTAAAGAAACTTCTTTTTGAGTTACTAAACGCACAAAATAAAAATTTCAGTAAAAATAAATAATTAAATAAAAATATAAGTAAGTAAGTAATAAAATAAAAATAACGCTGAAAGTTTTTAATTATTGTGAAGCCCTAAAAAGCCTACAATTAAAATTTATTCTTGCAGAGACATGCTATAAAATCATAAAAGTTTCAACAACAGGAAAATTTTAAAGAAAAATATAGATATTTCACTTTTGCAAAACATGAAAAAATTTAAATATTCCAAATATTTTAAAAAGCATTGGAGAACAATATTTCTTTTGTATAAGTATTTGTTAGATTTTTCTAGAATGTTCTATGATTTTTCTTGACAGTTCTTAGACTTTTGTTTAGAGCGTCATGCTGATAACACGATGGTCCCGGATTCGGTCCTAGAAAGACGATATTGTACTTTTTTTGCAGATAAATAATAGAAAAAAATGTCAATTGATAAACGAAAATCTTCCGTTATCTACAAAATATCCTAAGAAATTTTAATTAGTTTTCTTAAGAAGCTTTTTCCTTTTTTGTAACTAAAAAGCCCAAAATAAAATTTAAGTAAAAAATCATTTTTTAAAGTAAGAAGCTTTTTATTGTGAAGTCTTAAAAAGCATAAAATAAAATGTATTCTGGCAAAGACATGCTACAAAGAAATGAAAGTTTCAACACTAAGAAAATTTCAGAGAAAAATATAGGTACTTTCTTTTTGCAAGAGATGAAAATTTTTTAATGTTCAAAATATTTTAAAAAGCTTTCGAGACATTTGAGATTTCTGGCCTAATGAATGATTTTACAAAAACTAATAACTAAGAATATTGGTCTCGAAAGCTTTTTAAAATATTTTGCACATTAAAAAATTTTCCTCTCTTGCAAAAGGAAAGTACCTACATTTTTCTCTAAAATTTTCTTAGTGTTGAAACTTTCATTTCTTTGTAGCATGCCTTTGCCAGAATACATTTTATTTTATGCTTTTTAGGGCTTCACAATAAAACGCTTCTTACTTTAAAAAATGATTTTTTACTTAAATTTTATTTTGAGATACAGTGTTTATAAAATTTTTGTGCATGTTAACTGGTTAAGTGGCGCTGTTACATAGAAAGATATAGAAGAAAGTAGGGCGATCTTTATACAGAGTATTTCTTTTAAATAATTTAATTAAATGAGAATGGCGACGTAATATTTTCACGGTGACATACAATTTCCATCTATTAAGAATATATAATACTATATATTAAATAATTTTCTTTTATTAAAATTTATTAAATAAAATTTGGAGTAATAAAAAAAGGGAGTAATGATTCAACAACAACATTATCAATATTGATATTAGGTCGTTGCAAAGTTCGTGCAGACGCGGATCATTTTATTGCCTCCAAAGACGAGAGCCTCTATCGCCGTGGTATACATTTGTTACCCGAAAAATGGGCAAAGGTTGTAGAAAGTAATGGAGAGTATTTTGATTAAAAATTGTCATTTGATGTGATGTATTTTTATGAAATGAAGCAATAAAAAATCTCACGAACTTTTGCAACGACCTAATAATTTATCAGTAACAATAAAACTTAAATAGAATCACAAATAAAAGATAATAAAAATTTAAAAATTATGCTTAAAAAAAAAAAAAAAAAAAGTAAGCAACTCATTGTATCTTTTAATAAATCAGCTAGTTACAGCGTCATGTACAGTGCGAGAGTCGTGTGTTCGATCCTCGCCGGGACGAGGTATTACTTTTTGCAAATAATTAATAAAATAAGGGTCAATTAATAAAAGAAAATATTTCGTTGTGTAACACAGTATCCTAATAATGTTTGAAGATTTCATTTTAATAGATTTTTATCTAGTAACTAAAAAGCACAAAATAAAAATTTAAATAAAAAAAAAGAAATAAATAAACATTTTTTTAGAAGCTTTTTATTGAAATTGTATTTGTTATCGCGTCTTCATGTCATTCTAATAAATAAGGCACCTCAACTTTAAGGTAAATATCAGCAGTCTTTATAGTTACTTGTTGGCTCAGTTGGTTAGAGCGTCAAGTTGCTAATCCGATGGTGGAGAGTTCCATCTCCGAAGGATCGATGTGCTAAATTTTACAGATGAAATGTGTAATAGAAAATAAAATTTAAGTAAAAAATCATTTTTTAAAGTAAGAAGCTTTTTATTGTGAAGCCCTAAAAAGCATATAATAAAATGTATTCTGGCAAAGACATGCTACAAAAAAATGAAAGTTTCAACACTTAGAAAATTTTAGAGAAAAATATAGGTACTTTCCTTTTGCAAGAGATGAAAATTTTTTAATGTTCAAAATATTTTTAAAAGCTTTCGAGACCAATATTCTTAGTTATTTGTTTTTGTAAAATCATTCATTAGGCCATAAATCTCAAATGTCTCGAAAGCTTTTTAAAATATTTTGAACATTAAAAAAATTTCATCTCTTGCAAACGGAAAGTACCTATATTTTTCTCTAAAAATTTCTAAGTCTTGAAACTTTCATTTTTTTGTAGCATGTCTTTGCCAGAATACATTTTATTTTATGCTTTTTAGGGCTTCACAATAAAAAGCTTCTTACTTTAAAAAATGATTTTTTACTTAAATTTTATTTTGTGCTTTTTAGTTACAAAAAAGGAAAAAGCTTCTTAAGAAAACTAATTAAAATTTCTTAGGATATTTTGTAGACAACGGAAGATTTTCGTTTATCAATTGACATTTTTTTTTTTTTATATTTATCTGCAAAAAAAAGTACAATATCGTCTTTCAAGGACCGAATCCGGGACCATCGCGTTATCAGTATGACGCTCTAAACAAAAGTCTAAGAACTGTCAAGAAAAATCATAGAACATTCTAGAAAAATCTAAGAAATGCTTATACAAAAGAAATATTGTTCTCGAATGCTTTTTAAAATATTTGAAATATTTAAAATTTTTCACGTTTTGCAAAGTGAAATATCTATATTTTTCTTTAAAATTTTCTTGTTGTTGAAACTTTTGTGATTTTATAGCATGTCTCTGCAAGAATAAATTTTAATTTTAGGCTTTTTAGGGCTTCACAATAATAAAAAACTTTCAGCGTTATTTTTATTTATTTATTTATTTACTTATATTTTTATTTAATTATTTATTTTTACTGAAATTTTTATTTTGTGCGTTTAGTAACTCAAAAAGAAGTTTATTTAAAAAACTATCAAAATTCCCCAGAACGCTGTGTAGGCAACGAATGATCTTCTTTTGTCAATTGACATATTTTCTTTTAATTATCTGCAAAAGAGTAACACATCGGCTTGCAAGGATCGAACCCACGAGCATCGCGTTATCACCATGACGCTCTAACTAAATGCGCTAACAAACGACGAAAAAGGTTATTTAAATTTACGTTAAAGTGGAGGCGCCTTTTTTTTTCAGAATGACGCAAAGACACGATGATAAAAATCCTATTTCAATAAAAAGCTTTTGAAAGAATATATATATATATATATATATATATATATATATATATATATATATATATATATATATATATAGATAGATAGATAGATAGATATTTAACTTTATATTTTGTGTTTTTTAGTATATAAAAAAGGCTTTAAAAAAAACTCTTCACAAATTCTTAGAATACTGTGTAGACAATAAAAAATTTTCTTTTAGCAATTGGCATATTTTTTATTACACATTTCATCTGTAAAATTTAGCACATCGATCCTTCGGGGATGGAACTCTCCACCATCGTATTAGCAACTTGACGCTCTAACCAACTGAGCCAACGAGTGACTATAAAGACTGCTGACATTTACTTTAAAGTTGAGGTGCCTTATTTATTAGCGTGACATGAAGACGCGGTAACAAAATACAATTTCAATAAAAATCTTCTAAAAAATGTTTCTTTCTTTCTTTATTTTTATTTAAATTTTTATTTTTTGCTTTTTAGTTACTAGATAAAAAGCTATTTAAATGAAATCTTCAAACATTATTAGGATACTGCGTACACAACGAAATATTTTCTTTTATCAATTGACACTTTTCTATTAATTATTTGCAAAAAATAACACCTCGGCCCGGCGAGGATCGAACACAAGACTCTCGCACTATCAACATGACGCTGTAACCAGCTGATTTATTAAAAGATACAATGAGTTGCTTACATTTTTTTTTTTTTTTTTTTTTTTTTTTTTAATATATATATAATGGAAGCGTCTTGGTTTTTTAACGTGACAAAAAGCCGATGACAAATCCAATTTCATATAATAGTAATATATATTATACATATATACATATAAAGCTTCTAAAAATAATTTTTTATGTACTTTTTACTTAAAACATTTTATTTTGTGATTTTTTAATATCTAAAATGTTTTGTGTTTTCCCAGTATCTAAATTAAAAAAAAAAAAAAATGCTTCTTAAAAAAACTCCTGAAAAAATTCTTAGTGTAAGCAACGAAAAATTTTCTTGTATCAGTTGACACCTTTTCTACTAATTATCTGCAAAAAATAACACGCTGGACCTAAAGGGGACCGAACTCATGACCACCGTGCTACTAACGGGACGCTCTTACCAACTGAGCCACAGAACGACAAACGAAATTGCTTATATTTACTTTAAAATGAAGGCGCCTTGTTTACTAGCGTGACACGAAGACACGATGACCAAGTCAATTTCAATTAAAAACCTTCTAATATGCCAATTGATAAAAGAAATTTTTTTATTGTCTACACAGTATTCTAAGAATTTTTGAAGAGTTTTTTTAAAGAAGCCTTTTTTTTAGATACTAAAAAACACAAAATATAAAGTTCAATATATATATACATATTCTTTTAAAAGCTTTTTATTGAAATAGGATTTTTATCATCGTGTCTTTGTGTCATTCTGAAAAAGAAGGCGCCTCCACTTTAACGTAAATTTAAACAACATTTTTCGTCGCTTGTTAGCACATGTAGTTAGAGCGTCATGGTGATAATACAATGCTCGCGGGTTCGATCCTCGCAAGCCGATGTCTTACTTTTTTGCAGATAATTAATAGAAACAATGTCAATTGATAAAAGAAAATCATTCGTTGCCTATGCAGTGTCCTAAAGAATTTTGATATATTTTTAAAGAAACTTCTTTTTGAGTTACTAAACGCACAAAATAAAAATTTCAGTAAAAATAAATAATTAAATAAAAATATAAGTAAGTAAGTAATAAAATAAAAATAACGCTGAAAGTTTTTAATTATTGTGAAGCCCTAAAAAGCCTATAATTAAAATTTATTCTTGCAGAGACATGCTATAAAATCATAAAAGTTTCAACAACAGGAAAATTTTAAAGAAAAATATAGATATTTCACTTTTGCAAAACATGAAAAATTTTAAATATTCCAAATATTTTAAAAAGCATTGGAGAACAATATTTCTTTTGTATAAGTATTTGTTAGATTTTTCTAGAATGTTCTATGATTTTTCTTGACAGTTCTTAGACTTTTGTTTAGAGCGTCATGCTGATAACGCGATGGTCCCGGATTCGGTCCTAGAAAGACGATATTGTACTTTTTTTGCAGATAAATAATAGAAAAAAATGTCAATTGATAAACGAAAATCTTCCGTTATCTACAAAATATCCTAAAAAATTTTAATTAGTTTTCTTAAGAAGCTTTTTCCTTTTTTGTAACTAAAAAGCCCAAAATAAAATTTAAGTAAAAAATCATTTTTTAAAGTAAGAAGCTTTTTATTGTGAAGTCTTAAAAAGCATAAAATAAAATGTATTCTGGCAAAGACATGCTACAAAGAAATGAAAGTTTCAACACTAAGAAAATTTCAGAGAAAAATATAGGTACTTTCTTTTTGCAAGAGATGAAAATTTTTTAATGTTCAAAATATTTTAAAAAGCTTTCGAGACATTTGAGATTTCTGGCCTAATGAATGATTTTACAAAAACTAATAACTAAGAATATTGGTCTCGAAAGCTTTTTAAAATATTTTGCACATTAAAAAATTTTCATCTCTTGCAAAAGGAAAGTACCTACATTTTTCTCTAAAATTTTCTTAGTGTTGAAACTTTCATTTCTTTGTAGCATGCCTTTGCCAGAATACATTTTATTTTATGCTTTTTAGGGCTTCACAATAAAACGCTTCTTACTTTAAAAAATGATTTTTTACTTAAATTTTATTTTGAGATACAGTGTTTATAAAATTTTTGTGCATGTTAACTGGTTAAGTGGCGCTGTTACATAGAAAGATATAGAAGAAAGTAGGGCGATCTTTATACAGAGTATTTCTTTTAAATAATTTAATTAAATGAGAATGGCGACGTAATATTTTCACGGCGACATACAATTTCCATCTATTAAGAATATATAATACTATATATTAAATAATTTTCTTTTATTAAAATTTATTAAATAAAATTTGGAGTAATAAAAAAAGGGAGTAATGATTCAACAACAACATTATCAATATTGATATTAGGTCGTTGCAAAGTTCGTGCAGACGCGGATCATTTTATTGTCTCCAAAGACGAGAGCCTCTATCGCCGTGGTATACATTTGTTACCCGAAAAATGGGCAAAGGTTGTAGAAAGTAATGGAGAGTATTTTGATTAAAAATTGTCATTTGATTTGATGTATTTTTATGAAATGAAGCAATAAAAAATCTCACGAACTTTTGCAACGACCTAATAATTTATCAGTAACAATAAAACTTAAATAGAATCACAAATAAAAGATAATAAAAATTTAAAAATTATGCTTAAAAAAAAAAAAAAAAAAAAAAAAAAAAAGTAAGCAACTCATTGTATCTTTTAATAAATCAGCTAGTTACAGCGTCATGTACAGTGCGAGAGTCGTGTGTTCGATCCTCGCCGGGACGAGGTATTATTTTTTGCAAATAATTAATAAAATAAGGGTCAATTAATAAAAGAAAATATTTCGTTGTGTAACACAGTATCCTAATAATGTTTGAAGATTTCATTTTAATAGATTTTTATCTAGTAACTAAAAAGCACAAAATAAAAATTTAAATAAAAATAAAGAAATAAATAAACATTTTTTTAGAAGCTTTTTATTGAAATTGTATTTGTTATCGCGTCTTCATGTCATTCTAATAAATAAGGCACCTCAACTTTAAGGTAAATATCAGCAGTCTTTATAGTCACTTGTTGGCTCAGTTGGTTAGAGCGTCAAGTTGCTAATACGATGGTGGAGAGTTCCATCTCCGAAGGATCGATGTGCTAAATTTTACAGATGAAATGTGTAATAGAAAATATGCCAATTGATAAAAGAAATTTTTTTATTGTCTACACAGTATTCTAAGAATTTTTGTAGAGTTTTTTTAAAGAAGCCTTTTTTTTAGATACTAAAAAACACAAAATATAAAGTTCAATATATATATATATTCTTTTAAAAGCTTTTTATTGAAATAGGATTTTTATCATCGTGTCTTTGTGTCATTCTGAAAAAGAAGGCGCCTCCACTTTAACGTAAATTTAAACAACATTTTTCGTCGCTTGTTAGCACATGTAGTTAGAGCGTCATGGTGATAATACAATGCTCGCGGGTTCGATCCTCGCAAGCCGATGTCTTACTTTTTTGCAGATAATTAATAGAAACAATGTCAATTGATAAAAGAAAATCATTCGTTGCCTATGCAGTGTCCTAAAGAATTTTGATATATTTTTAAAGAAACTTCTTTTTGAGTTACTAAACGCACAAAATAAAAATTTCAGTAAAAATAAATAATTAAATAAAAATATAAGTAAGTAAGTAATAAAATAAAAATAACGCTGAAAGTTTTTAATTATTGTGAAGCCCTAAAAAGCCTATAATTAAAATTTATTCTTGCAGAGACATGCTATAAAATCATAAAAGTTTCAACAACAGGAAAATTTTAAAGAAAAATATAGATATTTCACTTTTGCAAAACATGAAAAATTTTAAATATTCCAAATATTTTAAAAAGCATTGGAGAACAATATTTCTTTTGTATAAGTATTTGTTAGATTTTTCTAGAATGTTCTATGATTTTTCTTGACAGTTCTTAGACTTTTGTTTAGAGCGTCATGCTGATAACGCGATGGTCCCGGATTCGGTCCTAGAAAGACGATATTGTACTTTTTTTGCAGATAAATAATAGAAAAAAAATGTCAATTGATAAACGAAAATCTTCCGTTATCTACAAAATATCCTAAGAAATTTTAATTAGTTTTCTTAAGAAGCTTTTTCCTTTTTTGTAACTAAAAAGCCCAAAATAAAATTTAAGTAAAAATCATTTTTTAAAGTAAGAAGCTTTTTATTGTGAAGTCTTAAAAAGCATAAAATAAAATGTATTCTGGCAAAGACATGCTACAAAGAAATGAAAGTTTCAACACTAAGAAAATTTCAGAGAAAAATATAGGTACTTTCTTTTTGCAAGAGATGAAAATTTTTTAATGTTCAAAATATTTTAAAAAGCTTTCGAGACATTTGAGATTTCTGGCCTAATGAATGATTTTACAAAAACTAATAACTAAGAATATTGGTCTCGAAAGCTTTTTAAAATATTTTGCACATTAAAAAATTTTCATCTCTTGCAAAAGGAAAGTACCTACATTTTTCTCTAAAATTTTCTTAGTGTTGAAACTTTCATTTCTTTGTAGCATGCCTTTGCCAGAATACATTTTATTTTATGCTTTTTAGGGCTTCACAATAAAACGCTTCTTACTTTAAAAAATGATTTTTTACTTAAATTTTATTTTGAGATACAGTGTTTATAAAATTTTTGTGCATGTTAACTGGTTAAGTGGCGCTGTTACATAGAAAGATATAGAAGAAAGTAGGGCGATCTTTATACAGAGTATTTCTTTTAAATAATTTAATTAAATGAGAATGGCGACGTAATATTTTCACGGTGACATACAATTTCCATCTATTAAGAATATATAATACTATATATTAAATAATTTTCTTTTATTAAAATTTATTAAATAAAATTTGGAGTAATAAAAAAAGGGAGTAATGATTCAACAACAACATTATCAATATTGATATTAGGTCGTTGCAAAGTTCGTGCAGACGCGGATCATTTTATTGCCTCCAAAGACGAGAGCCTCTATCGCCGTGGTATACATTTGTTACCCGAAAAATGGGCAAAGGTTGTAGAAAGTAATGGAGAGTATTTTGATTAAAAATTGTCATTTGATTTGATGTATTTTTATGAAATGAAGCAATAAAAAATCTCACGAACTTTTGCAACGACCTAATAATTTATCAGTAACAATAAAACTTAAATAGAATCACAAATAAAAGATAATAAAAATTTAAAAATTATGCTTAAAAAAAAAAAAAAAAAAAAAAAAAAAAAAGTAAGCAACTCATTGTATCTTTTAATAAATCAGCTAGTTACAGCGTCATGTACAGTGCGAGAGTCGTGTGTTCGATCCTCGCCGGGACGAGGTATTATTTTTTGCAAATAATTAATAAAATAAGGGTCAATTAATAAAAGAAAATATTTCGTTGTGTAACACAGTATCCTAATAATGTTTGAAGATTTCATTTTAATAGATTTTTATCTAGTAACTAAAAAGCACAAAATAAAAATTTAAATAAAAATAAAGAAATAAATAAACATTTTTTTAGAAGCTTTTTATTGAAATTGTATTTGTTATCGCGTCTTCATGTCATTCTAATAAATAAGGCACCTCAACTTTAAGGTAAATATCAGCAGTCTTTATAGTCACTTGTTGGCTCAGTTGGTTAGAGCGTCAAGTTGCTAATACGATGGTGGAGAGTTCCATCTCCGAAGGATCGATGTGCTAAATTTTACAGATGAAATGTGTAATAGAAAATATGCCAATTGATAAAAGAAATTTTTTTATTGTCTACACAGTATTCTAAGAATTTTTGTAGAGTTTTTTTAAAGAAGCCTTTTTTTTAGATACTAAAAAACACAAAATATAAAGTTCAATATATATATATATTCTTTTAAAAGCTTTTTATTGAAATAGGATTTTTATCATCGTGTCTTTGTGTCATTCTGAAAAAGAAGGCGCCTCCACTTTAACGTAAATTTAAACAACATTTTTCGTCGCTTGTTAGCACATGTAGTTAGAGCGTCATGGTGATAATACAATGCTCGCGGGTTCGATCCTCGCAAGCCGATGTCTTACTTTTTTGCAGATAATTAATAGAAACAATGTCAATTGATAAAAGAAAATCATTCGTTGCCTATGCAGTGTCCTAAAGAATTTTGATATATTTTTAAAGAAACTTCTTTTTGAGTTACTAAACGCACAAAATAAAAATTTCAGTAAAAATAAATAATTAAATAAAAATATAAGTAAGTAAGTAATAAAATAAAAATAACGCTGAAAGTTTTTAATTATTGTGAAGCCCTAAAAAGCCTATAATTAAAATTTATTCTTGCAGAGACATGCTATAAAATCATAAAAGTTTCAACAACAGGAAAATTTTAAAGAAAAATATAGATATTTCACTTTTGCAAAACATGAAAAATTTTAAATATTCCAAATATTTTAAAAAGCATTGGAGAACAATATTTCTTTTGTATAAGTATTTGTTAGATTTTTCTAGAATGTTCTATGATTTTTCTTGACAGTTCTTAGACTTTTGTTTAGAGCGTCATGCTGATAACGCGATGGTCCCGGATTCGGTCCTAGAAAGACGATATTGTACTTTTTTTGCAGATAAATAATAGAAAAAAAATGTCAATTGATAAACGAAAATCTTCCGTTATCTACAAAATAACCTAAGAAATTTTAATTAGTTTTCTTAAGAAGCTTTTTCCTTTTTTGTAACTAAAAAGCCCAAAATAAAATTTAAGTAAAAAATCATTTTTTAAAGTAAGAAGCTTTTTATTGTGAAGTCTTAAAAAGCATAAAATAAAATGTATTCTGGCAAAGACATGCTACAAAGAAATGAAAGTTTCAACACTAAGAAAATTTCAGAGAAAAATATAGGTACTTTCTTTTTGCAAGAGATGAAAATTTTTTAATGTTCAAAATATTTTAAAAAGCTTTCGAGACATTTGAGATTTCTGGCCTAATGAATGATTTTACAAAAACTAATAACTAAGAATATTGGTCTCGAAAGCTTTTTAAAATATTTTGCACATTAAAAAATTTTCATCTCTTGCAAAAGGAAAGTACCTACATTTTTCTCTAAAATTTTCTTAGTGTTGAAACTTTCATTTCTTTGTAGCATGCCTTTGCCAGAATACATTTTATTTTATGCTTTTTAGGGCTTCACAATAAAACGCTTCTTACTTTAAAAAATGATTTTTTACTTAAATTTTATTTTGAGATACAGTGTTTATAAAATTTTTGTGCATGTTAACTGGTTAAGTGGCGCTGTTACATAGAAAGATATAGAAGAAAGTAGGGCGATCTTTATACAGAGTATTTCTTTTAAATAATTTAATTAAATGAGAATGGCGACGTAATATTTTCACGGTGACATACAATTTCCATCTATTAAGAATATATAATACTATATATTAAATAATTTTCTTTTATTAAAATTTATTAAATAAAATTTGGAGTAATAAAAAAAGGGAGTAATGATTCAACAACAACATTATCAATATTGATATTAGGTCGTTGCAAAGTTCGTGCAGACGCGGATCATTTTATTGCCTCCAAAGACGAGAGCCTCTATCGCCGTGGTATACATTTGTTACCCGAAAAATGGGCAAAGGTTGTAGAAAGTAATGGAGAGTATTTTGATTAAAAATTGTCATTTGATTTGATGTATTTTTATGAAATGAAGCAATAAAAAATCTCACGAACTTTTGCAACGACCTAATAATTTATCAGTAACAATAAAACTTAAATAGAATCACAAATAAAAGATAATAAAAATTTAAAAATTATGCTTAAAAAAAAAAAAAAAAAAAAAAAAAAAAAAAAGTAAGCAACTCATTGTATCTTTTAATAAATCAGCTAGTTACAGCGTCATGTACAGTGCGAGAGTCGTGTGTTCGATCCTCGCCGGGACGAGGTATTATTTTTTGCAAATAATTAATAAAATAAGGGTCAATTAATAAAAGAAAATATTTCGTTGTGTAACACAGTATCCTAATAATGTTTGAAGATTTCATTTTAATAGATTTTTATCTAGTAACTAAAAAGCACAAAATAAAAATTTAAATAAAAATAAAGAAATAAATAAACATTTTTTTAGAAGCTTTTTATTGAAATTGTATTTGTTATCGCGTCTTCATGTCATTCTAATAAATAAGGCACCTCAACTTTAAGGTAAATATCAGCAGTCTTTATAGTCACTTGTTGGCTCAGTTGGTTAGAGCGTCAAGTTGCTAATACGATGGTGGAGAGTTCCATCTCCGAAGGATCGATGTGCTAAATTTTACAGATGAAATGTGTAATAGAAAATATGCCAATTGATAAAAGAAATTTTTTTATTGTCTACACAGTATTCTAAGAATTTTTGAAGAGTTTTTTTAAAGAAGCCTTTTTTTTTAGATACTAAAAAACACAAAATATAAAGTTCAATATATATATACATATTCTTTTAAAAGCTTTTTATTGAAATAGGATTTTTATCATCGTGTCTTTGTGTCATTCTGAAAAAGAAGGCGCCTCCACTTTAACGTAAATTTAAACAACATTTTTCGTCGCTTGTTAGCACATGTAGTTAGAGCGTCATGGTGATAATACAATGCTCGCGGGTTCGATCCTCGCAAGCCGATGTCTTACTTTTTTGCAGATAATTAATAGAAACAATGTCAATTGATAAAAGAAAATCATTCGTTGCCTATGCAGTGTCCTAAAGAATTTTGATATATTTTTAAAGAAACTTCTTTTTGAGTTACTAAACGCACAAAATAAAAATTTCAGTAAAAATAAATAATTAAATAAAAATATAAGTAAGTAAGTAATAAAATAAAAATAACGCTGAAAGTTTTTAATTATTGTGAAGCCCTAAAAAGCCTATAATTAAAATTTATTCTTGCAGAGACATGCTATAAAATCATAAAAGTTTCAACAACAGGGAAATTTTAAAGAAAAATATAGATATTTCACTTTTGCAAAACATGAAAAATTTTAAATATTCCAAATATTTTAAAAAGCATTGGAGAACAATATTTCTTTTGTATAAGTATTTGTTAGATTTTTCTAGAATGTTCTATGATTTTTCTTGACAGTTCTTAGACTTTTGTTTAGAGCGTCATGCTGATAACGCGATGGTCCCGGATTCGGTCCTAGAAAGACGATATTGTACTTTTTTTGTAGATAAATAATAGAAAAAAATGTCAATTGATAAACGAAAATCTTCCGTTATCTACAAAATATCCTAAGAAATTTTAATTAGTTTTCTTAAGAAGCTTTTTCCTTTTTTGTAACTAAAAAGCCCAAAATAAAATTTAAGTAAAAAATCATTTTTTAAAGTAAGAAGCTTTTTATTGTGAAGTCTTAAAAAGCATAAAATAAAATGTATTCTGGCAAAGACATGCTACAAAGAAATGAAAGTTTCAACACTAAGAAAATTTCAGAGAAAAATATAGGTACTTTCTTTTTGCAAGAGATGAAATTTTTTTAATGTTCAAAATATTTTAAAAAGCTTTCGAGACATTTGAGATTTCTGGCCTAATGAATGATTTTACAAAAACTAATAATTAAGAATATTGGTCTCGAAAGCTTTTTAAAATATTTTGCACATTAAAAAATTTTCATCTCTTGCAAAAGGAAAGTACCTACATTTTTCTCTAAAATTTTCTTAGTGTTGAAACTTTCATTTCTTTGTAGCATGCCTTTGCCAGAATACATTTTATTTTATGCTTTTTAGGGCTTCACAATAAAACGCTTCTTACTTTAAAAAATGATTTTTTACTTAAATTTTATTTTGAGATACAGTGTTTATAAAATTTTTGTGCATGTTAACTGGTTAAGTGGCGCTGTTACATAGAAAGATATAGAAGAAAGTAAGGCGATCTTTATAGAGAGTATTTCTTTTAAATAATTTAATTAAATGAGAATGGCGACGTAATATTTTCACGGTGACATACAATTTCCATCTATTAAGAATATATAATACTATATATTAAATAATTTTCTTTTATTAAAATTTATTAAATTAAATTTGGAGTAATAAAAAAAGGGAGTAATGATTCAACAACAACATTATCAATATTGATATTAGGTCGTTGCAAAGTTCGTGCAGACGCGGATCATTTTATTGCCTCCAAAGACGAGAGCCTCTATCGCCGTGGTATACATTTGTTACCCGAAAAATGGGCAAAGGTTGTAGAAAGTAATGGAGAGTATTTTGATTAAAAATTGTCATTTGATTTGATGTATTTTTATGAAATGAAGCAATAAAAAATCTCACGAACTTTTGCAACGACCTAATAATTTATCAGTAACAATAAAACTTAAATAGAATCACAAATAAAAGATAATAAAAATTTAAAAATTATGCTTAAAAAAAAAAAAAAAAAAAAACTCGTTTCTGTTACTTCCCGATGAGCATTATTGACCGCGATGTTCTACTCTCGAAGCTTGTAGACGGGAAGTGTTTGGTTCGATTCATGGTCGTGCTCGTCGACCTAGCTTTTTGGAGTCTTCTACGATATTCTTCGAAACTCGCGTAAATACGGGTTAGGCATTCTGAGAAAGATTCCCACGGAGGGCACACCATCCAGAAATAGGACCCTCGTGTAGTTAGTTTGCCTTAACAATAACACAAGCACTCAATGAATTTTATGTATAGACGTGTAAACAACATCAAAACTGAATCTGGGCATTTGTCATATTCGTAATAATCACAATAAGATAGAAAGTTTTGTGACGGTGTTAGATTTAAACATTTTGCATACAACGGAAATTGTACGTTTTATGGAAGTTACAGCGCAAACTGTTTTAGAACGTTTTAAATAATACAAATTTCGAACGTCTATTGGAAAGTTCTTTTGACACGAAACACGGTGTTTGAAGAAATGTAACAGTTATTAGACGTCAAAAAAACTTTCCGATGTTACTTGGGAATTATTGGTACCACATTGTGATGATAAAGATATCGGACACGATATTATCATTTTCGTGTCATGAAAATACGTATGAGGCAATGGATTACATATTTCAGAAATAATTTTGTTCAGAGGTAAAACGAAGTTTACGAAATCAAATCCATAGATAATTATCTCACTGAAAAATTAGAAGGTGAGAGGATTTAGAGAAGAACAATAGTCACTACAATATCATTTGCTATAATTTTAGTTCTTTCTTTTATATTTTTACGTATTTTAAATGTAAAATTCATAATTATACTTAACCAAATTTTGGTAAAGTGATTTCGGTAATCAAAATACCGCTGTATGATAGATTTTATTTATTTATTTATTTATTTATTTATTTATATATTTTTTTCGTTATGTAATAACATCTTAGTATTTCAAAAATAAATAAATAAATAAATAAAAATAAAAATAAAAATAAAATAAATTTTTCTTGTATAAAGTGTTTGTGAAATATTAATTTATTTTAAACAAAAGAAAATAATTTTTTTTTAGAATAGGCAATAATTTAATTCTAGATAACAAATATAATATTTAAAACTTCGACAGAAAATGTTAAATTTTAAAACAGATTACACAGTAGAAGTAGAAAACAAATTAAAAACAAAACTTGCAACGTTCTAACATATATTTCATTTTTATACATGTGCATTTTAAATAAGGTAACACTTGTAATCTTATGCGTGATCTTTCTTATTTTTAGAAAAAAAATATCAGTTTGGTTTTGAGTTCATATAGAAGAATAAATAAGAAAAAAAATCTAAACTGATTTCCTTTGCGACATCTTATACATAATGTAGATGTGTTTCAGCATGCGTGTCTTGGGAAGTCAAACAAATAAGTCTTGAATTTTAAAGTTACAACACCGAATTTCTATTAAATGCATTTCGAAATAGCGAAATCATTTCCCAGAATATTTTTTAGGACATAAAAATTATTATATCTTTCCAAAAACCTTTTGTTTCTAGTGTTCATTATTTATTCAGGTTACAACTTTAATAAAACTATGATATATGCACTTTTAAAAAGGTTTTTTTTTTCTTTTAATATAGTTTTTATTTTTCTGAGAAAGTGACTTTTTTTTTTTTTTTTTTTTTTTTTTTTTTAGTGACAAACTTGTGATAATTCAATTTTCGGTTCTGAAATAATAATAATAATTATTATTATTATAAAGTAAAGTTGTGCTTTTAAATAATCTTTTTGTACGTAGTTTTACATAATTCAAATTTATTTCACGAATTTACAAGAAATTTCATGCTAACAGTATAAATATACGCATTTTTTATTTTTATTTTTTCGTGTCAACAAATATTCAGTCATTTATATTACAGATTAAATTATAAACTATTTTTATTTAACATAACTAATTTAAATTTAAATAATTTATTTGCTTTGAACCGTCATTCTTTTGCGTCGGCCTTCTTTCTTCTTCTTCTTCTTTTTTTTTTTTTTTTTTTTTTTTTAACTTAAGGGTTGATTTTTTGGTGATCTACTGAAGTTGATGGATTCCGAAGCATACGGTATTAGAAGAATATTTACTGCTCTAGCTTTTAGCTGCGAGATGCCGGGTTTGAATTCGGTTTCAGTCACGAATGTCCTAAGTAATTCACAATCCACGTTAAACTAAAAGTCCCACTCTACTGAGTATTAATGTGCGATAAATAAATAAATAAATAAATAACAGACTGGTATACAAAATCCACACACAAAATTGAAACACTACAAATAACCGTTCTTAATTCAAAATCCGAACATGGCACCCGTCACTAAAGGCCAGAGCACTAACAATTCAGCTATCAGATGAGCGGAAACACACAGTCGGCAGCAAAATTATTGAATCGCTAGGAATAATTCCTACAGAAATTATGTGAACCTAATATTGTTTTGTTAAGTAAACATTTGTCGAGTCATGAACTTAGCCTTATGCTGTTTATAAAAAAGTAAGTTGATGATAAAAATTATATATATATATATATATAATGCTGACGTGTGTGTAAGTAGTTATATACACGTCACACATTATTATAGTTGACGTGTATATGTATGTAGTTTAGTAGTGTGTGTATGTAGCATTATTAAATTTTTAAAAGACTATTTCTAATTTGTATAAATGTTACATTACGCAGATTTTTAAAGTTTAATATGAACATAAAATCTAAAATTTTTATATATTAATTATTATTTTTAGTAGGAATATGCTTTTTTTGCATTGCAAAATAAATTTTGTAAATCACGAGGCTTTTTTTTTAGTTTATTAGGCTAAAAACCGATTATCCAAGAAATAAAAAATTAGAGTATACTTTGTTTCTTAATTTACTAAAAACACGGTTCTTAGTTAAAAACTAACTTACAATAAAAGTAATATTTGTCGAAACTATGAGTTCATTCGCTCAGAAATAAAAATATAATTTCTAGCTAGAATATATTTTGTAAAATGTGAAATATTTTAAACGAAAAACGAAAAATATACAAATCGCCTTTAACCAAGTTTTTTTTTAACGCAAGTTATTTTTATTTTTTTAATTGGTACATTAAAATAAATTATTTTTCGGTTTGAAATCTATACGACTTATTGTAAATCATAAGTGCTGTAACTGAAGGTAATAATTTGATAAAAATAGGCATTTTATACATTTTTTTCTTTTTTTGCCTTTCTGCATACATATTACTTTAAATAATACTGTCAATTAATCACCCGTGATTTATGAGTTTTAGTAAATATCAAGTTTAAAAAAAAAATGTACTATTGGTTATTTAGTGCATTTAGTTAATTAGCACATTTTGATTTCATTGTAACTAACAGTAGTTTTCTTTAGCTGTTAAAAATAAGAGTTGAATTGATTGCGCTCCCTTTAGCTTTCAGGTGGTTGAGGCAAATTACAATTTAGGCAAGAACGTTAGTAGTGGGTCAAAATCTACTCTAAGGTATACGTCCTGATATGATGTTAAAATGTGGTCATAGGTAGACATGCCAAGCACTATATAGAATCTGTATAAATGTAATAAATTATATTTGTATAAGGAATATTCCGAATATCCTTATCATACCGAGATTACAACATGATATAGCCTTAAAAACTAATTTTGTCATTATTGTTTCTTAAAATTTACTAGCACATTTATTTCTGAAAAATGTTACTGCAAATACAGTTATAAAATTTTAAATATACATATACACAATATTAGAACATTTTAATCATTGATAATTCAGAACAAAAGTATATTCTCGCATACGTCTCACGAAGAACATAAAGAACACTTTAAAAAAAGTAAGCTTTTTTCACACACATTTTGAAGTTGTTGATAAATATTGAAAAAAAGCTACATGTATTATTGCTTCATTATTAAATACTAATAATAATAACAATTTTAAAACTACAAAGAAATTATAAAAAGATATGTGATACTTTTATATAAAACAATCTAAAAATAAATTTAAAAAATACGTAGAAACACTTTCTGTGAAAAGAAGAAAAGTAAAACTATTAAACAAAGTGATGAAGCATACTTAAAGATTTCATAAGTATGTCACTTGAACTTTAAGTAAGAAAGAATCAATTTTAAGGCACTGTGTGGGATAAACACTTGACTTTCCCACATATGGGTGTCTAAGTCTGATAAATTAATATGACACCTGCCTCAGAAAGCATTTCAAGCTAAACTTACTGTCATATTAAATTTAAAATTAAAATTCGGGTATTTAATTTTGATAAACATTGTTTTAAAGCTATTCAATAATAAAAATTGGGTTTAAATCCAACTTTTTGAACGAAAATATTAACATAAAATATTAAAAACAATTATACGCTGAAAATAAAAAACAGATATACTTAGTAAATAGTTTATTGAAATTTGCATGGAATGCTCATCTGTAAATGTACTACTTCTATTAAAACATCTTATATTTGCAGCTAGTGCTATATTAACCCGCTGCCTAACTACAACGAGTTAACTCGGATTGAACATTTAGATTGAAATTATTAACACCAGTTATCTCGGGCTAGTATTTTTCCATGTCAGTGCAAAGTATCATGAGTAAATTTATCGTAGTCTTTTCTAGAGCCAACAGATGGCATTACTTGTCTTCTTTTAACCCTTTTAAATGCTTGTTACGGAAGAAAGAGGTATATTGAATAGGGTTTTATTGTTTGTTGGAAGAAAGTTATAATTGCGTATGAAAAAAAAAAAGGGTTACTTTGAAACATTTATTAAAAATAAATAGATAAGGAAGCGGGTTAAAAGATCAAATTCTTCTTAGTAATTTAGGTATAAATATAAAACATGTTAAATTTCATTTAAAATGAAACTTAATTTAGAAATTTTTATTTATTAACCGTGAAAATTAATTTCAGATAAATGGGAGTGGAAGGGAGATTTTTATACCAACTAAGTGAAAAGTACCAGAGCCGAGAATCGAACTCGGGCCCTCCCCTTAACGCACGGATGCTCTACCACTGAGCTATCCTGGCTGATAACCAGCTCATCATTTCTCGCTTAATAATTGTTGGCAGTGTCACCGAGTCTGCAAACGCAGATATATCTGCCAACGACTATTATGTGAGAAATACAAAGCTGGTTATCAGCCAGGGTAGCTCAGTGGTCCGCGCGTTAAGCGGATTGCCCAGGTTCGATTCCCAGTTCTGGTATTCTTCGAATACTTGGTATAAAAATCAACCTTCCACTGCAATTTATCCGAAATTGAAGTTTTATATACAATGCACGTGTAGAAAGTTAAATGACGATTTTGCGTCTTTTAAAGTAGTTTCTTTGAAGTTAGTTAACGTAAAACAGTTATTATGAAACTATTATTGTGATTATCTTGTTTCTAAAAGAAGCGTAACTTTAATCCTTATTCTATTTTGCACATATATATATATATATATATATATATATATATTAACGTTTTAAACCTGGTTGATATTGATTCGCATTAAAAGAAAAAAAAATGTAAAAGTAGGGAAAAGAGAATAATAAAACTGGATATAACATTTAAAAAATTTTGTAAAATTTTAATAAATTTTAATTTTTTCTCCTTAATGCATTGCATTCTATTTTCGCTTTTTAAAATGTTGTTTTCTATACATAAAGAAAAAAAAAATACAGAACATGTTATTTTTAAAATCATAAAAAATTAATAAAAGTAACATTATTATTATTATTATTATTATTATTATTATCATTACTAACAGTGTCACCGCTACTCAGATATATTTGGAAGTGCATTTGTGAAAAATATATTTTATTAATGGACTGTAATAATAATGGACTGTAATAAATGGACTTAAATTTAATCACTTTAATAAAAAAAAAAAAAAAAAAAACAGTTGTGAATGTTCTGCATCCAGAAAGTAAATTGAAGAGAAAGAGAGATTATAATGATGATGATGATGATGATGATGGGGATGATGATTATATATATATATGTATACGTATGAATGTTAAAAACATATTTCTTAAAAAACAAAGAAAAAATTAAATAAAAGTGTTTGAATACTTACATGCTGAAGAAAATGATAAATTTTTCTTAATTAAATTTTTGATATTCCAGTCAGATATGTCATAAAAATATAAAATTGCCAAGTTAAGCTACAAATATTAATTTTTCGATTTAAAATGTCTACATATTTTCTGTTATTTCGGATTTGCTTCTCTTTTTTAATGAATAACTTAGTTTAATAAATATTTTTAATTATATAGTCAGAGTGTCTATATAAGTTTAAATTAAAAAGAAAGAATCTATTTAAAAATCAGTTTTAAAATCATTGATGGATACCGCTAGAAATTAATATACGCATTTAAAGTATTATTTCACGCTCAGAAATTTCAACTATTAAGCCAGCTGAGAAATTCAGCTATTACAAACATAATAAACATATTAAATTAATTCGAATAGTAATCACGAGGGCATTGCCAAGAATATTTAGTTAATTTTTAGCAGTCTCTACTGAAATCAATAACTTTTCGAGAAATTAAATAAAATTAAATATACTTTTTAAAAAGTATATAGAAATGTATAATTATGCAGTAGATACATAATATAAATTTATAAGTAAAAGTCGAAAAAAGGCTTTTAAACTGTGCAAATAAACATGTTATTTGTAACTATTTTCTTGCTCACTATTGAAATTTTCTATATAACATAGCGGTAAACCAGGTAACGTAAACTTATATTTAGTCTGAATTTCTTACAAATAATCTTTAACTAACAATGTTTGAGATTGTTCTATATGGAAAATCGCAAAATGTTCGATTTTACTCACCAAATTTTGAGATTAAGCCATAAAGAAAATAAGAAAATAAGAATAATAGCGATGTCATCTGTCGAATGATATCTACTTAATATTTTCTTCCTAATGGCCATCTCACATACAGAGTTTAATGCATTTACGCGCAATCGAAGCTGAATACAACCTTCTGCACAGGTGAAAAATTGTATCATAGCGTCGCTACCTTTCAAACAATATGGTCCCGATTTTTTTCAGCCAAATATTTCACATTGAATTTCTTTCATATATGTTTTTGTGCTATAATACACGATAAAAACTGGTATATTAACTTCCCATAAATAAGAGAGATCTTATCGTATCAAGTGTGGTTTGTTTTGCATATATATATATATATATATATATATATATTTATTTATTTATTTAACTTTACTGAAGATTATAGCAGAAAAAAATGACTATGTAAGTTTATTTATTTTTCAGAAATTAAATATATATATATTCTAAATCAGTCAAAAATTATATTACTGTCCTAAATTCAGATTTAGATGTAAAAATACGCGCATTTGATATACATAATTTAAAATATATTTAGCCAAAGTTTACGAATTTGTGAAAAAAAATTAATAATACATATTTAAAATATTCGACATACAAAATCTGTTTAAAACGATATAAATCTAGAAAGGAAATCCGTAAATATATAAATAAGACAAAATATGATGCAATAAAGAATGTTTGATACCTTAGTGTGTTGTTGCAAAATAGCATAATATTTGCACATTTTGACTGACACTTATTGACATTTTTCTGCCATTCTTTGTTGAACTAAACTAGTTTTGAAGTACTGATAAGTCATAGACTTTATTTAGTATTTAAAAATATTTTGCAGCTATAAAATATGTTTCTTTTTCAAACTAATATATGAACAATTTCTTTCGAATTAAATTTCAAGAATTTTATTCAAGATATGCTATAAAATTTTTCAAAGTATTCGCTTAAGTGAAAAAATAATTATGTTAAAATTTTAATTAATATATGAACTTACAGTATTTCATAGACAAAAGTGGTATTGTGAATGGAAAATGTTAAATATATATATATATATATACACTGTATGAGGATATATAGTTTTAGTGAGAGTTTGTTAATTTAAGTATTTACATTGGACTTGAAAACTATTTTTCAGTTATGTTTAAAATGTATAAAGCACTTTCAATTATTAGCACACTTACTTTCCGTTATTTATTTATTTATTTATTTATTGTACATTTTATGTTAATATCAAATATGTAATGATAGTTTTCTGTATCTTGCTAAATTATTGAATTTACTATTGCCTCTAAACAAAATCTTCATTAGAAATATTAAATAAGTGAGGCACTTTATTAGTTGGCAGGTTCTCAGTGAGAGCTGTCAGACGGCCGGCTGCTGTCAGGTTCGATTGCAGTTTGCAATTGTAAGCCTAGAATTTCGAAATCTCACACCGTTTTCGGGGAATTTATTGTGGATAGAGGTTAGGAAACCTGAAAAATGAGCTTCCTGAATCTTGACTGAAATTGACAATACCCAACAAAGTAAAAAATCAGCAAAAAAGCTTTAAAAATGCTAAAAGTGCATGTGTGTGTATGTGTGTGGGCGTGTATAAAAGTGTTGTCATTGAGAGGTGGGGAATGGGAAACAATAACTTTATTTAAAATAGATTTACTAATGGCGGGAAAGAAGTGAGGGTCGAACGAACAGAAAAAAAAACATTTAAGGGAATAATTGTTGCTAATTCAATATCAGTGAAATAAATTTCTGTGAGAACGATTGTGTTGGTTTAAACAATCTAAATGGACAAGAATTTTTACTGAAAGAATGGGAAAAAAATTTGAAAGCTTAAAATGTTTAAACAATTTTGAAAGGTTAAAATGTTGGTTTTAACAATCTAAATGAACAACAGTTTTTACTGAAAGAATGTGGAATAAATTTGAAAGCCTAATATGTTTAAAGATGGAAATCTGATTATAACCTCTACTTAAGGTAACATTTCAATTACATTTAATTGTTTAAAATCAACACATCTATTTACAATTGAATAATCACATTTAAGAATTATGCTATAATATTTAATGTAGGGAAAACGTACTTAAACGCACAAATGCTAACCAACAGAGGGGACAAAATAATTCAACCCCCCTCCGCAAGTTCCAAATCTGTTTTTACTTTCGAGCTTTGAGTCTTGATTTTGCCTCCTAAGCATGAGATTTTTGCACCTGAAAATGTTCAAATTCATATGTCATAAAAGATCATTAAATTGAAATTGAATGAACAATTATAATAATAATAATAATGTTATTTTTTTAAATAAAAATGTAATAATTATATATAAATATAATAAAATAAAAAGTGTCTTCTTTTTCTTTTTTTCTTTTTTTTTTTAATATTTCCAATTTTTTGGTGTTTTCCTTCAGCAATGAGAAATATAATTATTGTCTTTTTAAATTCCATACGAATAAAAAAAAAATATTAAATAAATTCTAGTCGTGACGGTGAGTTTTTCCTAGATTTAAAGAAAGGAAGTGAAAACTACAATATTTTTATTAAAAATGTGTAGAAAATCAAAGCTAAAATAAAAATAAATGAATAAATCAGTAAAGGAAAAAAAATAATAAAAATATTTATTTGATATTAAAGCTACACATAAAAATATATTTGATCAAAAATAAACTCAAAATTAAAATTAAACCAACTATTAAATATTATCAATATATACATTTCTTAAATTTATAACTTTTTACCATAAACTTATGGCAATAGATTGTCATGTCCAAGTGGTTTTTGCTTATGTGAAATTTTAACCACAGGTCTATGGTAAAAGTTTACCATAGCCATATGGGAAAAATTATATCATAGGCAAAACAACATGAGCATGCTCTATGTTTTTTTTTTTTTTTTTTTTTTTTTTTTTTCTAAAAGCAAATGTATGGCAAATTTTCCTAAAAGAAATATATTTTTTTAATTCTTTTTGCGTTAGTAGGTTTCATTTTTGTGAATGTTGATGATTTATAGTGTAATAGATGCATATATTCGTCACAATATTAATAATTATAACAATAATAACAACAATAATTGTAATCAATAAAACAAATAAAGGAGTAATAAAAAAGTTCTTTTCTTTAAAAGGTAATAAAAAATGATATATATTTTTTCTTCCTGTTCTTAAAATAATGAAAATATTAAATAAATAATTAAATGAATATGTATAACAAATGTGTTACGAAATGTACATTTTCTGTAAATTTGAATGTCAAATAATTATTATATATCTATATATGCATATTTATATATTGTATTACTTAAAAAATATATTTAAGCTCTTAGAAATGATTAACATCTTATAAATTTCTACAAGCTTAAATATTTTTATTAAACAATACATAATAATTAAAAAAAAGTGTGTATGCTTTTTAAATAATTATTTGATAATCAAATTATGCTCAATAATTTATTTGATCTAAAACACAACTCAAAAAATAAAATTAATCCAACTTAATAATTATATCTTAAAAATTCGAAAGTTCAAAATTTTGTTGCTTGATGACAGTACTGCAGTAAAAAAACCTCTTAAGTAATTTTTAGAAACTGCGTTATAATTTTAAATTTTATCAATCACTTTTGAAAATCCTTCGTAATTATCTGAGTAGCTTTATATTTTAATAATATTTCTAAAACTAGGGGGCTCTGCCCCCTGCTCGCTCCGCTCACCAACCCCCGAGGGAGGCTTCGCCTCCCACCCGACTCCCTTTACTTATTAGCACATGTAGAGCTCTGCCCGCCTATTCGCTCATTTATTTCAATGAAAAGAAATATTAATAGTGCATATAACAAAACAAAAGCAGAAAATTATTATGGAAATCCTCATATTCAATGTCAAATTGAAATAAATAATATTTATATATATATATATATATTTAATAGAAAGAAATTCATAATATCTAGACTATTTTGCATTACAGCTTTAGTATATGACCCTTTTTATTTATTTTTTGCAACCTCAGATCCGAATTGCGGTACCCCTTCGTAATTGGAAGATTGCGGGTTCGGTTCTCGAGCCGGCCAAAGACCGTCGTGTACACTAATGGTTGCTGGTGCACGTAAAATATGTCGTGGCCGCAATATCCTCCATGTTCCCATCAAAATTATATCTCTGGGGGTCATTGAAGTGGGGGACCCTCCCCTTCGTGTAGCGCCAAATTTGTGGTGACATGTCTCCGGAACATCCATAGGGGTGCGTCCCAGACCGTCGCCAATTATCCATAGTGCAGTAATGATGCGACGTCAAACACAACCTACCTAATTATCTACTTACCTACAACCATAGATCATATTTTAATTTTCCCGTGTAACAAAATTAATTTTCTAAACGTTGAGAAAAAAAGTTGATATTTTTTTTCTTTCTGTTTTACATCCATGGTTTTGGGCCGCGGTACCCTAGTCTGTAAAACCCCGAGCACGTTATGGAAGATTGCCGATTCGATACTTGAGCCGTCCAAAGACCGTCGTGTACACTAATCGTGGCTGGTGCACATAAAATCTGTCGTGACTGCAAAGTCCTCCACGTTCCCTCCCACACTATACCTATGGGGATCACCAAAGCGGTGGGGGAGCCCTTTCGGAAAGGATCAAAATTGTGATGGCATGTGACCGGAACATCACTAGGGGTGCGTCCCAGACCGTCGCCAATTACCCATAGCGCAGTACTGGTGCGACGTTAAATCGAACCTACCTACCTACCTACCTACCTACCTAAAACAATGGATCTTATTTTAATTTTCCTGTGTAAAATGACTTCATGACAGAAGAACTAGTTTTTAAATTCTTTAATTATAATGAAATTTCTAAGCAGCTGAAATGTCTTCCTTGCAGTATTCGGAACACATTGATAACTCTCATGATGCGAAGGACCCTGTCCACCGCTAGAAGATTCTGTCGCAGACAAAAAAAAAAAAAAAAAAAAAAAAAAAAAAAAATACGTGTGGCACTCGGGGACTGCCGCGGTAAAGCTATTGCATAGCATTTTTTATCAACTTATGCAATTATATTTATTTATTTATTTTATTTTTTACCCTTCCGTTCCCTCCCCCCTTTCACGCCCCTCCCAATAATTTTAAAAATTCAAAAATATCCGCAATCGATTTGCATGTATCGAAAACCTCGATGTACCAAATTTGAATGATCTAACTCTATTTCTTCTGCCCCCCCCCTCCCCGGCCCTTCTAATAACTTTACACTTTCAAAAATATCCCCATTGGATTTCCAGGCCTCTAAAACCTGTCTGTACCAATTTTCAATGGCCTAACTGTATTTTCAATGGCCTAACTGCCCATAGCCCCCCCCTTACCGCCCCTCCTAATAATTTTACAAATTCGAAAATATCCGCAATCGATTTGTAAGTATCGAGAAAATTTATATACCAATTTTGAACGATCTAACTGTATTTTTATTTTTATGCCCCCCCCCTCTCCCCTCCCCCTTCTCGCCCCTCCTAATAACTTTACACTTTCGAAAATATCCCCATTCGACTTGCAGGCCTCTTAAACCCATCTGTACCAATTTTGAACGGCCTAACTGTATTTCTATTTGTTTTGGCCCCATAGCCCCCCTTACCGCCCCACCCCCTACCCGCCCCTTCTAATAATTTTACAAAATCAAAATCATCCGCAATCGATTTGTAAGTATCGAAAACCTCTATGTACCAATTTTGAACGATCTGACACTATTTTTATTTTTTTGCCCCCCTCTCCCCTCCCCCCTTCTCGCCCCTCCTAATAACTTTACACTTTCGAAAGTATCCCCATTCGAATGCAGGCCTCTTAAACCTATCTGTACCAATTTTTAACGGCCTAACTGTATTTCAATTTGTTTTTGCCCCATAGCCCCCCCTTACCGCCCTACCCCCCTACACGCCCCTCCTAATAATTTTACAAATTCAAATTCATCCGCAATCGATTTGTAAGTATCGAAAACCTCTATGTACCAATTTTGAACGATCTGACACTATTTTTATTTTTTTGTCCCCCTCTCCTACCCCCTTCTTGCCCCTCCTAATAACTTAACACATGCGAAAATATCCCCATTCGACTTGCAGGCCTCTTAAACCTATCTGTACCAATTTTGAACGGCCTAACTTTATTTCTATTTGTTTTTCCCCCATAACCCCCCTTACCGCCCCACCCCCCTACACGCCCTTCCTAATAATTTTACAAATTCAAAATCATCCGCAATCGATTTGTAAGTATCGAAAACCTCTATGTACCAATTTTGAACGATCTGACACTATTTTATTTTTTTGCCACCCTCCCCTACCCCCTTCTCGCCCCTCCTAATAACTTTACACAATCGAAAATATCCCCATTCGACTTGCAGGCCTCTTAAACCTATCTGTACCAATTTTGAACGGCCTAACTGTATTTCTATTTGTTTTTGCCCCATAGCCCCCCCTTACCGCCCCCCCCTACCCGCCCCTCCTAATAATTTAACAAATTCGAAACCATCCGCAATCGATTTGTAAGTATCGAAAACCTCTATGTACCAATTTTTAACGATTTGACACTATTTTTATTTTTTTGCCCCCCCCTCCCCTCCCCCCTTTCTCGTTTCTCGTAATAACTTTACACAATCGAAAATATCCCCATTCGACTTGCAGGCCTCTTAAACCTATCTGTACTAATTTTGAACTGCCTAACTGTATTTCTATTTGTTTTTGCCCCATAGCCCTCCTTACCGCCCCACCCCCCTACCCGCCCCTCCTAATAGTTTCTTAAATTCAAAAATATCCGCAATCGATTTGTAAGTATCGAAAACCTCTATGTACCAATTTTGAACGATCTGACACTATTTTTATTTTTTTTGCCCCCCCCCCCTCACCTCCCCCTTCTTGCCCCTCCTAATAACTTTACGCAATCTAAAATATTCCCATTCGACTTGCAGGCCTTTAAAACATATCTGTACCAATTTTGAACAGCCTATCTGTATTTCTATTTGTTTTTGCTCCATAGCTCCCCCCCCCCCCCCACTTGCTGCCCCACCTGGGGGCTGAATTTCTAAAAATCAAGAAACTGGTTTTTAGATAGTTGCATTAGCTATATTTTAGAGCAAAAATTTCACGTTTATCTATTTTTTTTGTTTGAGATATATAGGATTATGCGAAATCACGTTTTGCCCCCCCCCCTTCCCCCTTGGGGACCGAATTTCAAAAATTCCAGAAACCGATTTTTAGACATTTCTATTAGCTATATTTTAAAGCAAAAATTTTACGGATATCTGTTTTTTTGTTTGAGAAATGAAGGATTTTGTGAAATTACGTTTTGAAGTGCCGAAGTCTACCGAAGTCTGCCGAACTAACTGTCTGCCGAAGTCTGCCGAACTGTGTTAGGTTTTTTTTCGTTACGGAATTTCTTGATTCGGTCGCCGCGCTCAAAGCCAGCGATAGAAGCTATGCAATAGCTTAAAAAAAAATAAAAAAAAATAAAAAAATAAATAAATATGACGCCAGTGACAGTAACTTTTTTTTTTTTTTTTTTATATATATAGAGAGAGAGAAACTTTAAAAACTACGTTCGATTTCCCAAATAGGAACCTTCTCACAAGTATTTTCTCAAGCTTTTGAGCCTTGTTAATAAAACCTTTTTCAGAGGCTTTCAGATTTTGCATTCATAGAGTTAAAAAAGGAAAAGGCCTTAAATTACTATCTGGATAACTTCATAAACCTTAAATTACTATATTTAATGACAAATTTTATTTCAGCAAATTTGTAATAAATAAATATACTTTTAAACTTACTATAATTAATATGGTGTTTAATTTATTCTTAAAGAATTTTATCAAAATAATGAATTATTACGATAAAAAAAAATAATAAATAAAAAACAGTTAACAGACAAAATTTTAATAATTTTTATGGACTTAATTATTTACATTAAAAAATACATATTGAACAAAAAGTATTTTTAAAACTATTATTTGATGTTCAAACTACACTTAAACATTAATTTGATCTGAATATTTTATTCGATCTAAACTCAAAATTAAAATTAAACAACTCATAATTATTATCAATACATTTACTTCTTAAAACTAATAATATTCATAAATATTCAGGAATATAAACTGCTTTTTTATAGGTAAATTAATTATAACACATCTTAAATAAGTACATTACATCTGGCTAAAATAACTCTTGAACGAAAGTCTACTTTATCAGGATGTATTCGAGCAAGGGGTGGTCTAGAGGATATAGCAGCGGTCTACAGAGGGAAAGGTAAAGGTTTCTGTTGCCGGTTCTGCCCAGGATAAAGGGATAATTATATTATTAAAATTTGAAATCACAGATTCGTTCGGTAAATGACATCACTGATGCGCATAGTAAAATTTTATCATAAACATTTTGCATAATTCCGTACTCTATGGGGTTTTGTCTATGGGGGAATTTTCACCAAAAGCTTATGACAAAGATTTGCCATAAACTTATAGTAATATTTTACCATAAACATATGGCAACTCCACGGCCTATGGAGTTTTGCCTTTGAAAAATTTTCATGGTCTATTGTAAAAGTGTACCGTAGGCATACGGGAAAAAATATACCACAGGCAGAACCACATAATCTATGGCAAATTTTCCAAATAAAATAAATAGATTTTTTGAAAATTCTACAGTGGTGTTACCCATTAAATTTTGACTCCTCTGGTCATATATGTGAACATTTATATATATATATATATATATATTATAATCATAAATATTCTTATTAAAAGAAGAAAAAAATGATAATATATATTATAATAAATAATCTTACAGAAAGAAAATCAAAAATCGCATGATTTTGCGACATTGATAGCATATAAAGTCCAAACGCGAGACTAAATTTTACCTTGAAATCAGACTGGATGATATGCGCTCGTTGTGTTCCTACTAATATAAAATGAGTAAATTGTAATTAAAAAATAAATTCATCTTTTTACATACAATAAAGAAATCACACCTAAAGAGGTTAAATGACTACAAGTAATATTTAAACTTTCGTCAATGAAATTACCAAATGAAATTTGATGTTATATGTTTACTACCCTTTTTTCAGAAGTAGAAGAAATAATTTTTACCAAATTAACAATTTATTCAAAAGAAAAAATAAAAATATCTCAATTTATTTTTTGTTTTGAAATATTATTATGCGATGTTTATCCTTTTTCATGTTATTTATCTGTTCATGCTGTAAATCTAAATCAGAAATTATGTGCTATTATTTTTTATCTTTTTAATTTATCTACTCTTTAAGAAAAAATTTAAATTTAAAAAAGGTTGTGGATTTTATATATATACTAGCAGGCTACGCCCGCTTCGCTGGTCACTATTTTTAAATGAATCACAATAATTAATGAATTCTCAAAATTGCATTAATTTTTATCATGTGATAAAAAAAGAAAAAAAAAATCTGATCAGGAAAAATGTCGCACCGGGTCCCCACTGCCTTCGGCAGCGTAGACCCGTGCACTGCGCGCAAGTATTCCTTCACCATCCTTATGACTTCTCAAAATTCCATGTTATTACTCATAAACTTTCATTCTCAAGAAAAGGAATTAAAAAATATATCATTTAGCATCGGGTAAAAACTCACACCGGGACGCCACTGCCTTCGGCAGCGCAGACCCATGCGCGCTGCGCGCGCACGTTTGAGGATATACGTGCGCTGTACACGCATATTCCTTCTCAACTCAAACTTTTATTAAGAAAATTAAATTTTAAAAAAATCTTTTATCATCGGGTAAAAACTCGCACCGGGTCCCAAACCCATGCGCGCTGCGCGCCTATTCCTTCCCCACCGTTCCAGCCCCTCCTAATTAACTTGCATATACCAATTTTGAACGGTCTTACTCAATTAGCTGAGATGCAAAAGAAAACCTGATCAGGACACTTTAAATTGTAAATCAGGTGAAATCTCGAATTCCACTTTCGATAATGTAAAAGAACTTTAAAATATCTTTCGAACGATGTATTAAAAATAATTTAATCATAATTAGAATATGAAATATTGAAATTTAAAATATTACAGCGCTATCTGGCGGTAGAAATTTCTGTAATCTATTGTTCCATTCCAGATCAACAAAGCTTTCAAATGATGTATTACTCATGAAATTATTTTAATTAGTAGATGAGATACAAAAGAAAACCTAATCAGGACACCTCAAAACGTGTAAATCGGGTGAAATCTCTAATTCCATTTTCGATAATGCAAAAGTACTTTAAAATGTGTATCAACTAAAATAAGCTTTCAAATTATGTATTACTTATGAATTTTTTTAATTAATAATTGAGATACAAAAAAAAAACTGATTCAGGGCACCTCAAAACGTGTAAATCTGGTGAAAACTTTCAATAATTTAAAAGAACTTTAAAATATCTTTCGAATGCTGTATTAAAAATAATTTAATCATAATTAGAAATTGAAATATTGAAATTTTAAAATATTACAGCGCCATCTGGCGGTACAAATTTCTGTATTTCACTGTTTGAAAAGCTTTCTAATGATGTATTACTTACGAAATTATTTTAATTAGTAGCTGAGATACAAAAGAAAACTAATTCAGGAGACCTCAAAACGTGTAAATCTGGTGAAAACTGTCGATAATATAAAAGAACTTTAAAATATCTTTCGAATGATGCATTAAAAATAATTTAATCATAATTAGAAATTGAAATATTGAAATTTGAATGTATTACAGCGCCATCTGGCGGTAGAAATTTCTGTAATCCACTGTTCGATTCCAAATCAAAAAAAGCTTTCTAATGATCTATTACTTATAAAATTATTTTAATTAGTAGCTGAGATAAAAAAAAAAAAAACTAATCAGGACACCTCAAAACGTGTAAATCGGGTGAAATCTCGAATTCCATTTTCGATAATGTAAAAGTACTTTAAAATGTGTATCAAGTCAACAAAGCTTTCAAATGATGTATTACTTATGAAATTTTTTAAAATTAATTTCTGAGATATAAAAGAAAACTGATTCAGGACACCTCAAAACGTGTAAATCTGGTGAAAACTTTCGATAATTTAAAAGAACTTTAAAATATCTTTCGAATGATGTATTCAAAATAATTTAATCATAATTAGAAATTGAAATAATGAAATATTGAAATTATAATAAATAATTAGCAATAAATTAAAATTGCGACTATAATTTGAGATTTAAACTATCCTATCTCTCAAGTTGGATCGAACTGCACATGGTGTGCGAATTTTATTATAATCGGTTAAGTGGTTTAGGAGTCCATTGAGGACAAACATTGTGACACGAGATTTATATATATTAAGATATATATATATATATATATATATATATATATATATATATATATATATATATATATACATCTGGAATGAGAATGGATAATGTTTAAGTATATCTACACTCCGCGACAAAAAGATAGGTACAAAGGATTTTTTCTTTATTTTTTTATAAAATAACATTATCTAAATTGTGCTTATAATTTATTATTATCATAAAATAACACTATTTAAAGATTAATTTAGAGAAATGTTAAGACTAATTTTTTTCTAATATAATACTACACTCCGCGACAAAAATATAGGTACAGAGTTTTTTTTTTTTTTTGAATATGATTCTTTTGGATATGAATATTTTGAATACAAATATTTAGTACACAAATATTTTTATATAAATATTTACTATGTTCTTGATATGATAATATTTTGTTATGATAATAAATGATCAGCACAATTTAGATAACATTATTTTATGAATAATAAAAAAGAAAAAAAAAACATTTCATTAAAAAAAAAAATTACCTATCTTTTTGTCGCGGAGTGTAGTCTTAAATTAGAAATTTTTAGTCTTAAAAATTTCTAAACTAGTCTTTAAAAAAATAATTAGTCTTGAAACAGTGTTATTTTATGATACTAATAAATGATAAGCACAATTTAGATAATGTTATTTTATGAAAAATTAAAGAAGAAAAACCTTTGTACCTATCTTTTTACCGCGAAGTGTATATCTATATCTATATCTATATATATTTATATCTATCTATCTATCTATCTATCTATCTATCTCTATATATAGATTTATATTTATATAAATAAGTAGATTTTTACTTCTGAAATGTCATGTAATGTTCTTTTACGCCACGTAAAATAATTCTATAATAAAATATCAAATGTTAACAATGAATTAAGGAAGGAACATTATGTGGATATTTCTGTTAAAATAAATTTGATTTGATTTCTTATTATAGTTTAAATGTAATTTTAATGAAATATGCACAAGTTAAACATTTATATTTTTTGTTATGCTGACATCCATGTTCAGTATAGTTTAATAATTAAATATTTACAGATATGCATTTTAATAATCTTAGTGTATGAAAATAAAAGAATATAATATATGAAAAAAAAAAAAAAAAAATCGGTTAAAAACAGAAACCTAGCTTTTTTTTAAGATACTTTTAGGGATTAACAATTCCTGTCTTTTCTGTGCACACTTTTTTTTTACATAACAGTGTCTATTTAATCATGATACAGTACTATAAAATCATGAAAAATGCTCTGTATGAAAACAGGGATAGTAGAAAAGGCGAAATTTTCTCATCAACGAAAATACTCTCAAAAAATGGCTGGGACAACGACACACATATTTAAAAAAAAAATGCCCTATATTAATAAACACATTTATTTTTCAATAATAAAATAAATACGTATTAAAACTTATACCGAAATATTTACTAAAGTTCATATGTTAAAGGATTTTTAAAAGAAAAGAAAAATATATTTAACCGGTAATTTCACTGAGCAAGAAATATTTTGAACAATGTGCAACAATACGATCTTATAGAGGTTATCAGCTTCTGTGATATATTAAAATTCTACTTCAATCTCGAAATAATTCTACAAGTTTTGCATTTTACAAAAGCTACAATATGCAGTCGTGTGATTTATTTTGTTTCGTGAAGTAAGTATCACGCTGAGATTGCAACAGAATACTTGATTAGTTATTAAATCAAAGATTAAAGGTTAAGCCTTTAAGGCTAGTGTGTTGTAAATATCTCATTGTAGTGCACTATATTGTCAAAAGAGATTAAAATGCAGCAAAATGGTTCACATTCAGTGAAAAGGATCTGGACGGCTCAGTCATGATGTTTAAGCAAATTGTAGGAAAAAGTAATTCATGCGAGAGTTAATAAAGTTTTAATTTCCATTAAAACGTTAATTGTAATCATAAGGAAAATTATTGATGAATTTAATTAATATGATCAAGGCAAAAGTTAATTGAATTTATAAAATATGCACATTGATTACCTTTTATTGTAATTAAAGATTTTTTTTTTTTTTTTTTTTTTTTTTTTAAATATGCGCTTTGTTTATTTAACTACAGAAATATTATACAGCTTAAAAATTACAGAAAACTTGAAGAAATATTCCTCTTTATGAAAAATTATATATATATATATATTTTTTCGCTGTGAATTAATAGTGAATTTTAATATTTGATAAAGTTCGAAATGTATTTCAATAGTAAAATTCTAAACCTATTAACGGTTTTTTAACATTTTCTTCAGACATATGTGTAAATAAGTGACAATAAATAGGTTTTTCTACCTAGAGTGTTACTTACCGTAATGGACTGTAATGCCAATTACATAATGCAATTTGTAATTAATAAAATCGCTATTATTTTTTTTTTTTATGAACGCCATAAAATTATGTGAATTAATATTCTTTTAAAGCCATTTCTTATGTTTTATTCAATATGTTATTTTTTTAAACTAATTTCAATCTTTTAAAATGAACAGGCAATTAAATATAAGGTATTTAATATGTTTTTCAGTCATACTGAACATCATCAAAACGATCCCTTATTTTTAGCATATTTTAAGAGAAAAATGTTTTACTCTTTCAAAATCTACTCTCTTCAGTTTCCCATATAACACATTTTCTCCTCAGGACATCTTGAATATGCCCTTTGGACACAGGGCATCCTGAGATGTTCTTAGGATATCTCTCTTAAAAAGGTTCATGAGTTATTATAAACTGGAATTTCGGTATGTGAGTTGGCTTCTCTTCGGTAGCCAGTAGCGATTTTTTTATTTCAATATTTTTAGTTTAACACAAAGTTACCTACTTTCTCTGACAACGTTTATCTCGGTAGCGTATCATCAGTGTGATGTGTACAGTATGTGTCAACGGGACGAAATAGCCAGCGCGGGTAAAACGCGTATAAATCGGGTAAATCGCGTTAGTAAAGACGAAATAGTCAGCTTGAGTTTTACTCTCGTTGGTAAATGCCGTATCACAATATTTAGTTTGTGCAATGTAGATTAGCGTGTTTGATAAATATCTGAGTTACTTAGAAATGGCTTTAAACAAAATTGAACCATATTAAAACACGGTGATATCGTCAATGTACCATATTTAATACTGTGTTGACAGAACTCAGAAAAATAACTCTTAATGTAGGTATGAAAGTGTCATGAGATTTTCAATTACGTCTTCTGTTAACTCGACTCCATCGTGGGGATAATATATAGTTCTGTTATTTTAATATTGCAATAATTTTCGGCGTACAATCCGCAAGTAATCTGTGGCATCTTGTCGCCAGAAATTTTATTTAACAGAAAATTCAATATTTTTTCGAAGAAACTGCTCGTACAAACGTAACCTTTTTTATAAATTAAAATTTCTGGAGCAAAACAGCCTTATTTCCTCTTCGGATTTTACACCATATATTACGGTAATATAACGGTAATTATTTATTCTATTCTGATGGTATTCATCATCATATAACCAGTATAAATTTGCATGGCAGAAGTTTTATTAAATCACAGTTGTTATTTATTATTATTATGATTATTATATTGTTTTCAATATAATTTTTAATACTTTTTTAAGATCTTTAAATATCAATATTTTATATTAAATACACATCATTCAGAAATATACTGAGTTCATAATAATCTTTCTTTTTCCCCAATAAGTTGTAAAAATTAATTTCTAAAATATCAAGTAAAAAAAAAAAAAAAAAAAAAATACTTAACGAGAGATTTTTATTGTACTTTTAGTACATATCACTTTGAAGTATCTTTTAAATAAATTCCTTTTTGTTTACTTTTGAAATATCATTTTTAGTAAATGTATAGATTTTGGAGCATATGTTACAGTAGATTTTAACATAATGGTTTTATTATCTTTTGTACATTATTACTAGAACGTTTATTCCTTTAACATTTTTTTATCAGCATTATAAATTTTATCTCTTTATTCATAAACGTTTAAAAATAAAATTATTTAAAAGTCCCATTGTTAATAATTTACAAGGTTTTTTTTTTTTTTAGTATGCATTTTTTTTTTTTTTTTTTTTTAGTTGTTGTTTTTTAGTATGCACAAAAGTATGCATAACATTAGAAAATATTTTTTAAATATATTAAACCGTTTTCGTGGTTATTAACATCTATTTAAGGATTATAATCACTGCGATCTGTAATACATTCTGAAAACAATTGTAAAAAAAATAATTATAATCATTGTAAAAAATAATTAGATAAATTTCATACTTTTTTCTTACAATTTTTAATCAAAAACATGCATTCATTGAAAATAAATCAGTTTTACAAATTAAGTAACTGTATATTGTATAATTTTTAATTTCGCTTTGTGATGGCTCTGAATTTAAACAATACACTATCGGATTCGTGACAAAAATAAATTTCGAGGCTTTAAATTTTAGATTTACAATATAAATTTGTCCAGAGACAAACGTAAACACATCAGGAAGTTCAAAGCAGTTATATGATAATAACTACAAACTTTGAGTAAACACCATAAAATGCAATAAACTCATTTTGTAATTATTGCTTTAAAACGCCAGTTCTGCGGTGCTTTCTTAATATAGTTGTATGGTAGTTTATTAAATAAGTATTTTTAATTCATTTCATTTTTTGTCGATATATTATTACATTTTAATATTTAAAAAATAATAATTTAATTGCTTAAAGTACTGTAAAATATATTCATTCTTTTTAAACAATAATAGAGAATATACGTCTCCAGATAGTAAATGTAATTAAAATTCAAGCAGGAAAAAAAAAAAACTTGAAAATTATTTGAATTGTGGACACGTGGAAGAAAGTACTCTTTCCGCAAGTACTCTTTCCGTTCTCATATACATTATTATTTTTATTCCTATGTATATTCAATAATATAGAACTTCTTGAATTATTTTACTTGATCTTTCTTGTTTTCTGGTGAGTTAATTCAGAAGATTAAATAAATGAAACATTCAAAACAGATTTCATTTATACATTTTATATACACAGATCCCAACAAGAAATTTTTAATAGAAATATTCATTAATTGTTTTAACAGTTTTATGCGATTAAACATGATGATTTTTTTTTAATTACAAAGAAATATTGGCGTTAAAAATTGGCACATATAAATTTGTAAACGCGTTTCAAAATACGTGTCTTTGGGATGCCAAACTAATAAGTTTTGCATTTTAATGTTGTGACGCAAAATATCTACGAGATGCATTCAAAATAATGATATCGTTACTCAAAATATTTTTTTAGAACTCGTGAAATACATTTTAAATATACGAGATTATTGGATTCTCGTATTTATTATTTATTCAGTTCACAACCTTATTAATTTAGAATATTTCGACTTTTTGTAAGAAACTAATTTTACTTTTAGTATATATATATATATATATATATATATATATATATTGTACAAAAGATATATAAATATATATTTATAAAGAAATATATATATTTTTATGAATTCATAATAGACAAATTTTATAGAATTTTCCACTCTTTTGGAGTTTTACATTATTTAATCCTATATATTTTTTTTATATAAGTGATTGCTATGTAAAATTTCTGTTAGTAAAAGACCTTACAAGTTGACAGCTATGTAAATAATAATCATATGCAAGTTAAAAATAATAATTTTCTATAGAGGAGTAATTTAATATTCCCGTTCTTAAGGAAAAAAAGAAAAAAAAAGAAAAACAGTATTTTGCACCTAGTACCCCACTAAAAATAATACGAAGATATTCTAGAGAAAATAGTACTTTCTTAAGACTTTCTTTAAATATTTCAAAATATTTTGAATATTTATCTTTTTCTATAAAATATCTTCACAAATTTTGAAGACATTTTGTAAACTTTCTTAAGAATGGGCCAAATAACTTTGACATTCTGTAGATTTTCTCTAAAAATATGTGCAGGATATTTTAAGATTATTTTTAGTGGGTAGTTGCAAGAAACTATTTTTTTTTTTTCAATAACTTGAATTGTATTTGTAATTATGTATTAATATACTTTAAACCTACCCATAAAAAAAAAAAAACTCTATATTAACAGATTTCTATCTATATAAATAAAGCAAAGAGTTTGTTGGCGGAACACATCCGAGTGGACCACATCTATTTTTGATTTATCTAGATTTAACTGCTTTCGTGATTAAAGTCGGCCGTTTTTTAGTAAAAACTGATGAATTTTTCATAAAGATACTGCATAAATGTTACACTTTTTTAAAAGAGCTCTAAAATCTGTTCATTTTTTGTGTGGACACTATATACACCAACTTATTAGATTTAAAGATATTACGTTGACAAGTTTCAGAACGCGATATCATTCGATTGCTTTTATTTTAAAATAAGAGTCTAATATTAAACAAAAAACAATCTAAAATTAAATAATAATGAATAATATTTTTAAAAAATATCACTTTTGAAGTTCTAAGAGCTGCAATGTTTAAATTACAGCATACTTATTTCCCATACATATTCTATTAAATTTGTAAACAATTGTTGATTCATTCTTGAGAATCATTCACATAAGATCATAGAGCATTGTTGAAAATGAGTGCATGGTTGATTGGTTGGGTTTTACGTCGCATTATTGCTGTGCTACAGGCAATTGGTGACGGTCTGGTACTCACCCCTAGACGTGATCCGGAGACATGCTGTCACAAATTTGATCCTGTGCGGAAGGAAAAAGAGGGGAAAACGGAAGAAATATTTATTTAATATAACATAAAGAGCGGGGGACATAGGAAACGTGTACTCGGAGTGAGGTTTAAAACGATCTCAATGTAGGTATTTTTATATATATATATATATATATATATATATATATAATGTGATGTAAAAAATAAATGGTAATTCAATTCTTTTTTAAAATCCATTTAAATACAGTGACCGGAGAAGCGGGCGTAGCCTGCTAGCATTTAATAAACAAACGTAATTTCTCTTTTGATACACTTTTTTTTTTTTTTTTTTTTTTTTTTTTTTTTTTTTAAGATTATTTATGCTTTTTAATGCATCATACCAGAAATATTTTTCTGATACTTTGAAGGCCATTTAAACAGATACAGCATGATCATATATATATATATATTGCTATGTTCTTGAGATAAAATCTTTCAGATGAATGAAATCACGAAAATCCATACCCCAGTTTAATGACCTTACGGCGGAAAGCATCTTTAAATTCACAGTTTTTAAAGTATCAGAATTTTAATGGTACATTGAAAATAAAAGTAGTGCTATTTGGAGAGAGATATGAAAAAAAAAATCATCTTTAAAAAATATAAAGTCATATTTAATAAATTTTGTTTTTTATTTTATAATTGACCCGTTTTTATTAAAGATATTTAATATTTCTGTACAAAAATATTATTTCACTTTATAGAGGTTACTTGTTACTTCTTTTATATAAAGTTGTAATAAGAATAATCTCCATATTATGTAGAACTTTTCCCTATGATAGCAAAATATTTATAAAAGAATCTTATATAAATAAAATACAAAGACATAATTAACAAGAAAAACAATTTCTTTGCTCTAGATGTTTAGTTAATTGCCTGAAAATAGAAGCCGACATAAAAATTAACGGATTGTTAAAGCACACCAAATGTTTTATTAGATAAATCATCATATGATTGAATTATAAGCATCATTAATTATATTTCAAAGCATAGAAACACTTTTATCATTTACATAAGTATATGATCATAACATGTTTTTCTTACAAATTCTTCTTTAACCGTCTAAGGCGGTCACTTCTTTTTATATCATTTCAACTGCTGTAAATGTTTTTAGATTAAAGAAGAACCAATAATATGGAAACTAATATATTTTATCTAAACTCATTAAGTGAAACTCATCCACCTCAAAAAAGAATTTTATTTTTATTTAAACTGAACTTAAAGCAAGACTCAGTGTCATGTGCGTAAATTTCAAAGAAACACATCAAACTTTATACACGTCATTTACTGGACAGATTGAATAAATCAAATGAAGTAAGCAAACACGCACTTAGAGAAATTTAGATAACGTATTATTAGTAGGCTTCACAAAAATCACTCCCCTACTCTTTAATCTAACATGGGAACATTAAAAAATCTTTACTTAAATAGATTAAGTAGAAAAAAACTTCACTTCGTTCACCTTAAAACATTTTAACTAAAATTACTGACATATAAATGAATTCTAAAATTCTTAACTTCCGCAATCTTGCTCTAAGTACTTTTCCATCTGAAACCAACGTCAACTAAATGGAATTCAAATTGACATTTCAACCTCAACTAACTAAAGTCTTCATGAGTAACTTACACTTACAATCGCCACTTGATTTCGAGCAAGCGAAGCCTCACTATCTTAATAACTGTATATTTCGTTTTAACCATTCTGTCAACTTTTATAACAATAACTAACAATATATTCCTTTTATACTTAAGTTATAATTCTATCTGTAACCGTGACACCCATTTAACAAAGTTTTTTTTTTCTTTTAAATATATATTACGCCTTTCCCATGACACCTGTTGTATCGACGTATTATTTATATAAATAAACATGCTTTTAAAATTTTAAAAGGAAGTGTTTTAATTCACTAGATGCATTACAATCTTGCAATTGATTTTCTAGGGTGATTGATTATTACATATTAATTCATATATCTGTACTGATAAGTATAAAGGATTTAAGTCCATATTCTTGATTTTTCAGGAGACGAAAAATAAAGTTAAACTAACCAAAAACAAATCAGAAGAATCGATTAGGGAAAAGGGATTATGTTGATTTATGCCCTTTATACCATTCAGTGATTGTCAACCTTCATTTAAAAACAGGAAAAAACTGAATTAAATATTTTATACCATACATGAATGGTAAATTTCTGACTTGATCCTTTTTTTACCAATCGATTTTCACAAAGACTACATGACATAGACTTAAATCCTTTATACCAATCGACTGGGAATTTTTTTCTGAGTCTGGCTATGTACTTAGCTCAAAATCGACATGCTTGGACTTAAATCCTTTATACTTACGAGTATATATATATATATATATATATGAATTAACTTCAAAATAAATGATTAAAATTATTAATTTGCATAAAATAGGTTCTAAAGCAGCACTAAATTTATATACAAAAATAAAACTATGAATTTAAATTATGATAAGTGAAGATATGAAAGTGGAATGTAAAAAAAAAAGAAACCTAACTGTAACAATGGTAATAAACAAGAAAGTAAGTTAAATTTAACACTATTCAAGCTACAAATTTCAATTTATGCAGTGTTTTCTTTGTCAGCAGGTGGGAACACAGCTATTAACACACATGACACAGCTACATAGTTCTTTTAATAGCTGTGTTCCCACCTGCTGACGAAGAAAACACAGCATAAATTGAAATTTGTAGCTTGAATAGTGTTAAATTTAACTTATTTTCTTGTTTATTAACATTGTTAAAGTTATTATTATTATTTTTTTTTTTTACATTCCACTTTCATATCTTTGCTTATCATACTTTAAGTTCATATATATGTCAAAAATTCTTGTTAAACAAACATTACATTAAAAAATATATATAACACAAAAAATATAACTATATGTAGATAAAAATAGGGAATCTGAAGAATCTGAAGCTGATCTAAAACATAATCTAAAAGAAAAGAAAACAAGAACATGCTTCGTATGAGTTGAGACATACAAGTGCGAATGGGGTAACATTATGCTTTTAGAAGAACTCAACTCTCCTTCTAGCAGTCAAGTTAACACAGAATTTGTTAATTAAATCACTACATATATATACAGGTAATTTCAGCAGCAATTATAGACAGTACCATTTTATTTCAAAATAGAAATATATCTGGGTAATTCTGACAGCCACAACGGACCCTCTCAATTTATTTCAAAATATAAACAGCGTTTCATACAAGATAATAGAACGCTATAACGCCATCTATTTTATAATATAAGGAAGCTATAATAAAAGATGTAATAAATTTATTATTATTTATTTTAATTTCCGATAATCAACTCTGTTGAATAAATGCTTAATTTCATAATTTTTCTTTCTTGGAAAAACCAGGAACTTTTTAACGCCTCCTCGTAATTACCCCGTCTGATGCTATACATTTTTGAAGTACTTTTATTAAGTCACACACAACATATTAAATACTTATTATTCTTTTTTTTTTTTCAATAAGTGTTTAAAATTTTTTTGAAGTCTAATGAGAAATACATTTTTACAAACAATCTCGATGATAAATTTTAAATCACATCAATTAATAGAAAACTTTAAATCAATTTTCAGTAACATGAATTTTTGTGCATGTTATCTAGCTTTTCCGGTTCAATAACCGTCAAACATTCCATGATTACTTTAAATATTACATTTTGTATTATTTTAATTATAGTCACTTAAGCATGACTTTCCTAAAATCGTTTATTCTAGCTAACTTCTAATTAAATCGGTAAGCTCATAAGATCCTTTAAAAACATTTTATGACAAAGATAAATATTTACAAAATGATTATTAAAATAATAATAATAATAATAATAATATCAGAAATTGTGCATTGCTTTAATTATATCGATAAAAAAATAAACTTACAATAAATCTTATTTATAAAGGAAATATTTATCATAAAACTGACAATCCGTGAAACTTGAAATTAGTTTATCATGCTTTACGAATTTAAGTTTCCATATACCGATTTTTGCTGCGTTAATTAAACGTGTCCAAAAAAGGAAAATAGTGAAAAAAAAAATTAACTGTGAGATTTGCTTTTTTGTATATTCGATAAAGTGTTCGGTACGTAGATGTTCATATTTTTGGACAAGATTTTACTAGTATTCAATTACTTTTGTTTAATGTATATACAGGGTGAACATAATTAAACTTACGATTTTAAAGAACAATAATTTTAAAATTGCGGATTATAACGGTTTGATATTTTACCAGAACAATCGTGAGGAAATGGAATTTTGTTTAACAAAGAAAAAAAGTAGTCCCAAAATATGCCTATAGATGGCGCTATCAGGGTAATGTCAGGGGAAACGCCTAAATGTATTTATTATACACAGGAGATGTTGTTAGCAATAGAGTTGAACAGAAGGAAACAATAGATTCCACGAGTTTGCGACAACTTTTTTAGCAACAACACAAAAATACATGTTTAAAACGAAAACCATGATAGTGACAAGAGAAAAAGAGGAGCCTCATGAAACAAAAACCTTATGGATGATTAACGACACATTTTGGAACTATTTCTTTCATTTGCCAAACAAAGTTCAAACGATTGTTCTTATAAAATTACGATTGTTCTTATAAAATATCATGTCATTCTGACCAGCAGTTTCAGAATAATAGCATTTTGAAAACTTAACTTTAGTTATAATCATCCTGCACATTTAAATGAATATTTAAAAGATAATATTTCCACACAGGGCAAAATAATCTTATTATTAAAAAAAAAAAAAAAGAAGTCAGAAATATATTACCTTTAATTTACTTACAGAAGTCTGTGTGGGTACAAAGTTATGTAAATTTTATATTTTCATAAATAAGGTACAACTCGCTTTAGAGAAGAAAAAAAAAAGTGAGAGAGATATATCGAAAAGAGAGAAAATAACTCTTAAGAAATTGTAAATGTAATGTTACAGTATACGAATGCATTTAATGTGTGTAAATATGATTTTTTTTTTTTTTTTTAGCATTTACTATAAAATGTTATAAACATTGAGCTAATGTAAAATACAAATTAGAAATAAGGAATAACTGGGGTAAATGGATAAAGTTTATTCTTCATTCCATATGAGTATAATATTAAAATATACAATTATTAATGACGCCGTTTCCAAATTAGCAATGCCTCTTGTATGTGTAATTTACCACATTAAAAATGACAGATAAAGGCATTACTGTTGCATATACTGAAGCCTCTTACACCAAGGCATTTATCAAATACTTATTATTATTATTATTTTCGTGCCTATTAAAATTTAAATATTCTACTGTTTTTATGCTAATATTATGTATGACAGATGAAAAATATGAAAATGAAATGTTCACAAAATAATACTGCTACCAAATTAGGAAAATACGCACATTTACAACATTACAAGAGATTTGCATTTATTGTATTTGTTGCTAAGTAATCAAAAATAATCGAGAAAATAGAAAATGTAGCACATTTTGAAAATATCTGCTGAATAGTGTATAAAATTTGACTGATTATGTATGTGGTTACAAGCTAATACAATCGAACCTCGTTAACGTGAACACGCTTAACATGAATTACTTTTAACATGAATAGTTTCCACAATCCCGTCAAAATGAAGATTAGTTTAGTTACAGGAAGATTAGTTACTGATAGCATGAATTACTGATACCATGAAGAACTTTTCCCCCCTTGAGATTCAGGTTAAAGAGGTTCAACTGTATTAACCTTAATATAGAATCCGACTAGAAAATATTCACTGAGTGTCAATGAAATTTGGCTACTAAACAGCTTTGCTATTATTTGGATAGGATGTTTTATAATTGAATTGATAATACTTTTTTTTCCTAATATTCAGTTTCTTTCCTTTTCTTTTTTTTTCGGGTTATTAGAACAATCTTTTCACAGATTTATAAAGTATTTCGAATATTTCTTGAAATATGAGGTTATGAAAATTAACAACTTTATCCTCCTGAAAAAATCAATATAATGAGCGTTAAAGGGCACAAAATGGTCCCAGAGCGATACACAAAATCGAAACTTCCTGAAAGAATCAAACGTTATTTATCTCATAATTCATATTTTTAACTGAACGACTACAGAAAATAATATTTTTTATGAAAATCATGAAATGTATGTTAATATATATTTTTCTGTTTAAGCGTGCCAGAAGATACTTTCTGGTGAATAATAAATATAATTTAATTTTTTCGAAAGCGAAATTAATCCAAACTAAAAGTATAATAAAGTTATTTCAAACATTTTAGTTTTTGTAGCACAATGTAATTCTGTAATGATATTTACTGGCAATATGAAAAATACGTTGAAAAAAAGATAATACATTATTTATTTTATTATCTGTCATTAAAGTATTCACTTTAATAAAATCTGTAATAAAATTAAACAATGTAATCTTATACGTAAACAGAATTTATCGCTTAAGGCCTTTTATTGTAAATTTCAGATATGAAGGAAGATTAAACCTACTTATATCAGAAATATAATTTTTAAGTAAAAAAGTGACACAAACCTAATTTATCAAAAATATAATTGCTAGCATCTTTTAAAAAATTTTAAATACTACATATAAATGAACAAGTATTTCCTCAAACCAATTTCTTTTTTAACAAGAACGCAACAATTTGGTATGTTATAAAAATATTCTTGAAAAATATAGTATGCATGGAAGCTTCACTGTATTTTTAATATAAAATTTGCAATTTTATTTCGATAATTGTTTCTGTTATGTTGTATTTATGCATTTTGTGTAAATACAAAATGCAAGTATTTTTCGTACTTTACTGGCAGTACTTATATATATATTGTATATATATATATTGTATATATATATATATATATATATATATATATATATATATATATATATATATATTGTATATATATATATATATATATATATATATATATATATACATATTGTATAGTGTAGGATATAAATTGTAAAAAATTCATCTGTACATTATGCATATGTATGCATATACATATTTTAGGTCAATAATTCATTAAACTGTTAAAAGAGATTTGTTGATTGGATAAACGAATTATTAATCTGTGGTAAATTTATTTACCCTTTAAAAGAATGATTGTGTATTATGATGGAGAGATTAATTAAGAACAAATTGAATAATTCCAACAAATCAGTATTTAAAATTTAAAATCTCAATTAAAAGAAAAATGTGATGAATAATTGTTTTGGAAAAAAAAAAAAAAAAAAAATCAGTATTTAAAAAGGAAAAAATTTCATATTTAAAGAAACAATTATTCTTTTAACCGATTTTTTAAAGTACATTCTTGATAAAAATCGTAAATCTCCCCTATTTCGCCAAATTTTAAAACATGATATCTTTAAGATAATAGTCATTATTCTGCCGCCGTGATATACTACACTTTGATCTTAGCCGTGATATGTGAAACTATAGTACTATTTGTATATATACTTAAGTCATGTATATACAGGGTGATTATGATCTAATATAAATAATAATAATAATAATAAATAATTGTAGGCCAGAATTATGATAACAAACAGGAATTATATAAAAACATATTATCGCAAACACAATCCAGAAATGATAGATCTCCAAAATCCAAAGAATGAAAGATGATAGATAGATCACAAAAAATGCGAATTTATTGCCGAGAGATGTGTTTACACAACTTTTTTGTTTGAAACAAAGTTTTAAAGCATGTGCTCTAAGTTGCGGCTTGGAGCTATAATTATACTCACCTCACAAAGTCGATGAATTTGTCGACGAAGTTCGTGGATTTAATCGGCATTTAGCGGTTTTAAGAAAGTTCAGTAATCATTTGAAATGCTTTTCTTTGATATTCTTTTGAGATTGATATTATTTAACCACATTTCTTACGTCTGTGGGAACCTTTCTACAAGTGATGAATCACCGAGTACAGTGTTAAAACATAGCCTCCTAAACTAGATGCCTTCCGCGTGGCTCGGAAACTTGGCGGTAGACAGCGCAACCTGGTACAGATTGCGTGACTTTTTTATTCAACAGCCACCAAAAAATTTTAAAAGTGGGATTTGGTATACATAATAAGCGAATAGAATCGAAGAAACGTCGATTTTATATATCATATATCACTTCTTAAAATTATTGGTGACAGTTGAATAAAACAGTTGCGCAATCTGTACCAGGTGGCGCTGTCTTCCACTTTAACTGTTGCCAAGTTTCCGAGCCACGCGGAAGACATCTGATTTTGGAGGCTATGTTTAAAATAAGGGGGATAACCCTTATCATTGAGAGAAAACTCCAAATGACTGAATGTTTACACAATCGCAAAATGTCGATCAGTTTGACATCCTTCCAAGCCTTTGGAATCGTCTTCAATGTCAGTCGTAGGAAACGTGGTGGCATTATATAAGGAAGAAGAAAGAAAACTACCAGATTCAATTAAGGGACAGTTAAAATTCCTGCATTATTCTCAAAATCGTTTATGTAACTTTAATTGTTGAGAGTAAGTTGGCCATAGTGAATGTGCATTGTATTGTTGATTTTTTAAATGTTGAGTATTGCGATTGGATACACTTACCGCTTTATATTTCAAAACTTTTCCCCCCCAAAAAATACTCTATTAAAATTACATTTTTAACTAAATTAAATAAATACGTATATAAATTGCTGCAATATTAAAATATGCTGTGCTTCATTTATTTTAAGAAGTAAGTTTTTGAACAGTATTTTTAAGCTAGTCCAATAAAGATTACTTTTAGAAACGGGAGAATATCCATATCTAAATGATTTCAGTAAAATTTAAAATTTTGTGATATCAAATGTTAGTAGAATTCCAACACTCATTTTTAAGTAAATTTAATTGTTCTTAGCACATTTAGCAAAATAATTTAAATGAATTTTATTTTTTTACTACTGCTATTATTATTATTTATTTATTTATTACCTTTACAATTATTAATTTTTATAATCGACAAATTTACTGCTTTTAAATTTACATTTTTTTTTTTTTTTTTTTTTTTTTTTTAAACTTGAAATGCTAAATTATTAGGCATAATATTTTGGAATGTTTGTCCATTATTTCATTAAAAATAAACAAATAACTTTTTTACGAAAGTTAAAATACATAAAATTACGGACTGTTAAAATTTTATTTTATATTATTTTATGTATTTATTTATTTTTAATTGTCGGCATAGTAATGCAAAAACAGTACTACATGTAATAACAATAATTGTATTTATTAAAAAAAAAAAAAAAAAGAGATTTGCTAGAGTTTAACATTTTAAATGTAGTCTACCTTTATTTATGTCCAAGGGATTTATTCTTTTTTTTTATGTAATCCGTTACGGCAGTCTATACAGAATATTCTGTTTAAGATATGATATTTTTCTTCTTTAAAGGTATATTAACTCTTCAATATTGTGTAACGATATTCTGAATTTTTGTTAAAGAAATAGGTATGTTATATTTTCTGTATTTTCTATAATAATCTATAAATGTATTAAAGTTTATTTAAAATGCAAATAAAGGATGCAATTCTGGGGTTTTATAAATCTGAATTAAAATGAATGTCTTCAGAACAACATTTTTTTTTTATTTATTTATTTATTTATTTATTTATTTATTTATTTATTTATATACGCATTTACAGCTTTTACTAGCAGGCGTTGCCCGATTCGCTGGTCGCTATACTTAATTTAACTCTCAAAATTACACATTAATATATATTACATTAATTATATATCTATATATATACATACATATATATATAATAAATAAATAAAAGATTAATTGAAATCTGTCAAAAACGTAATATTTTGCCCCTCTCCTTCCGCGGAGGAAAGGGGAGGAGCAAAATATTAGGTACAAAATATTCTTATACTGTGTGTTGGGTACACGTAAACAGCCCATATATAAAAAATTTACATTCCTGAGATAATTTACAGCTGAGTAACTATTGGAAACGTGTTTATATCCTCTTGAAGGGTAAAGGGGATATTTCGAAAAATCAATTTATAGTGCGTGTTGAGTAGGCATACCACATCCACACAAAAAAATGCTTTTCTGGGATAATTTTAAATATAGATCCGTTGGAAGCGTTTTTTCTGTCCAACCCCCTAAGTGGAGAAGGAGGGGGAATTTACAAAATCAATTTATAGAGTATTTTAGGTAGACATAACCAATCAATACCCCGAAAAATCACATTTCTGAGATTAATTAGAAGAGAATTACGATTAGAAACGGGCTCTTTTCTCTTAACTTCAAGGAGAAGAAAAGGGGGAACATTCACAAAAGCCTTTTACAATACGTTTTTGAAACACATAGCACACACTACCAAATAAATGTCATCCTAAGATAATTTGGGACGGAGCAACGCTTGGAAAATTGTTTTTTGCCCCCCCCCCCCCCGTAGTGAGATAAAGTAGAATTTCTCAAAATTCCTTCACATATGGTGTTTCATGCAAATAACCAACCCACACACCAAAATTTCTGTATGCAGCTCCCATAGATCCTTAGACTAATTTAAGGTTAAAAAGGGGATCTCGATTCTGCCCTTCGTAATTACCCCTCCTCTTGATCCCCAAAAAATCGAAATTCACAAAACATCCTAAATTGAATTTTGGAAATACATTCAGAAGACTCACAGCAAATTTTTACTTCTATGTGCCATTTTTGAAAGAGTTCTACTGCAAAATCCAGAAAATCCCCCCCTCCCCCTCAAAAAATCCCTCTTCTTCCCTTAAAATAAAAAATTCGAAAATCGGCAAAGTTTTATTTTATTTTATTTTATTTTATTTTATTTTTGTATTTCAGTCTAGTCTCCCTATTTGCAATTTCTTCACGGAAAAGAAATTTGAAGACGAGTTGTGCTCTTAAACGTGTTTCTGTCATTCGACCCATAGTGAAGGGAGAGAATTTTGCGAAGTCCCGTCTTAGTGTGTGATAGAACTCTAGAATCAAGCTTCACATCAAAATTCGTGGCCAAGTCCCACACAGAAACGCCACATCAGTATTGAATCAGTGGCGGATGTACTCTTTTACATGTATAGATGAAGGGTAGTAAAAAATCACGTTTTGCCACCTAACTCGTCGGGGAACAAATTAAAAAAATTACAGAAATTGGTTTTTAGGTGTTTCTGTTTGGTACATTTAAAAGCATGCGGATATCTCTTTCATTCTTCGAGATATGAAGGATTACGCGAAATTAGTGTTTGGTCCATGTGAAAAATAACGTTTTGCTCCCATGGCCCCCCTTGAGAATCGAATTTCTAAAATTCCAGAAGTTGGTTATTAGGTATTTGTTCTAGCTATAATTTAACGTAAAAATCTCATGTATATCTTTTTTTTTTTTTTTTTTTTTAGATATGAAGGATTGTGTGAAACGATTTTTGTATGTGAAATCAAGTTTTGCCCACTTTCACCACTTGGGGGCCGAATTTCTAAAATTCCAGAAATTGCTTTTTAGGTATTTCTGTGAGCTATATTTTAAAGTAAAATTTTACGGATATCTGTATTTTCTTTGAGATATAAAGGTTTTTGTATTAATAATTTCTATTATGTGATAATATTTTTTTTGATAAACACATTTTATTTTTAATAGCAATCTTAATATATTTAAATTATTTTTTTAATTACTGGGTTCTCAATGAAAATACACAATTTATGTTAAATCCAAAAACTTGACAAAGCAAGAAAACAGGGAACGCTTATTCGATCACTGCGGAGAGATATCTATTTCTTGGTATATAGAAATTCTATTTTAATCTCGAAATAATATTACATTGTTTGCATTTTATGTACTGAAGCTACGATCTGCAGTCATGTGATTTATTTTCTTTCGTAAAGTAAGTTTAACGCTGAGACTGCAACAGAATACTTGATTAGTTATTAAATAAAATATTAAAGTCTTTAAGGCAAGATCGGCGAATATATAGCAATGTATTGAAGCATATAGTCTCAAGAAATTAAAACGCAGCTAATTGGTTTAAATTTTATGTATAGGTCATGTAATTGGTAATATGTGATGTTTAAACAAATGTAGGAAACATTTTGTCATGTAAGAATTAATAAAGATTTAGTTTGTATTATGTGTTAATTGCAATCGTAAGAGAAATTATATAAAATATGATTAATATGACCAAGGTGAATGTTAATTGAATCTATAAACTACGTATAGGTCTTTTTCCTTCATTTTAATTTATAAAATGTATATTGGTAAATTGTACTGTCTGTATAAATTTATTTATTGTACTTTCAAAAATTGTTTAAGTTCCTTTTGCGTTTATCCTAACATAAATATTGCAAAATTTGAAGAACTATTTTTGCTTTATAATTTTATTTTCCTTAATTTTTATATTTTTAACGTAATTTTAATTTTGCTTTTGGAATAAATATATATTTAAAATTTCAATGAGTATTGTTGCAATATATTTTCATATAAACATGTTGAACGTTTCTGATCCATTTGGTATTTAATTCAGACCCATGTAAAACGTGCCTTTAACCCGTTAGTAGTCGCTAGTTGGTCGATTTGCCACCCATTCTTCAGTGTTGCCAGAATTTTTTATTCAATAGCCACCAAAATTTTTCAGAAGTGGCATTTGATATACATAAAACGCGAATAAAATCGAAGAAACGTCGATCACAACACTTCTTAAAATTAATGGTGGAAGTTAAATAAAAAGTGCGCAATCTGTGATAGGTGGCGCTGTCTACAGCGACTACTAACGGGTTAACATATTTTTCAGTATATGAATTATTTGGTCCACTGTATCGCAGTAGACAGAACGTCGAGATCGTAATCGCATGGCTTCAGGTTCCATACTAAAGCCGACAAAAGACCATACTGTATATTATTGGTAGCTGGTGTACGTAACATCTGCTGTACCTGTATTGTCCTCCATGTTCAAGAAACGTAAAACGTTGAATTTGTTTAATTGGAACATCCCTTCGTGGTGAATAAATTTGTGATGGAATGTCTCTTGACGTTTCTTCTGGTGAATACGAAATTGTGATAAATTGGTCATTACCTAACCCTTGTGTAACATTAAACAAACTCAGATTCAGCAACAATGCATACTATTACCTACCGTAACGATGTATCTTCAATTACTTATTATATAAAATTGTTATTTAAATTTACTTCATTACATAATCTATTACATTTTTTTATACGACTATGTTGTTTGGAGGATTTATTAATTCATTTTTTTCAATTGTTACATTATATTGTTCTTACTCATTTTAATACTTTTTCATAACAAAGTATAGCTTTTAGTGGCACAATACTTTATGTATTGTAATTTGTGTGGAGTAAATTTTACAAGAGTTTATAATAATTTCTATTTTACTTAAATAATGTGCATAAGAAAGAATATTTTAGATTAAAAAAAAAAAAAAAATCAGATAATAACACATATTCTATTAGATAATAACACATATAACAATATATATATACTAGTATATAACCCCGTCAAAAATGACGGAATGTGAACGATAAATCTTGAAAACAATGTTTAGATCATGAAGATTAACACTTGATCATTTAAATGTATTGTCAGTTTTTGTTTATAAATCAAATGTGTTTCGATATTTATAATTTGAGTTCTGAAATTAAAAAAATTCTACCCGATCGATAAATATGAATGATAATAAAAAAACTGCTGGTTGACAAAAAATATAGGCCCGAAAACACAACAGCAACAACACATCCCAGTGTTCCGTTAAGTGCTCCATTTTAAAGTCCTCATAATAAGAATAATCTAGTGTGTCACGCACACGACTTTCTCTTACCCTGAAATTTAATGCTATAAGTACAGGTTTGAGATTAAGAGGTAAGATAAAGAGTACTGTTATGTAAACCTATGTTAAACAATTCAAATTAGGCTTCGGAAGAGTTTTATATGATAATTAGTTCTGGACCCCCTCAACCCCCCGTTTCATTAATGCACCTACATTTACATAGAATTTAATTTGGTTATTAAAAAATAATTCAGTTTAAAAAAAATAATTTATTAAAATTATTATTTAAAAAAGTTATCTTGTATGCTAATACAGACGATTTCCATATTAGAGAAATAGTATAACACTAAATATCCAAAAAAAAGTTGAATTTATTCTCAATATTAAAGTAAAAAAAAAAAAAAAAAAATGTTAAAAATAAAAGAAATCAATAACTTTATTTTAAATTATCGTAGATCGATGGTTCAACCATTCGTTTTAAAGGTATTGGCGAGCTCTTTTGAAAGATACCCATCATGAAAATTTACTCTACTCGAGGGAGGACATCTACCCCAGGGGGGAAGGCGAGGCTCGTACATACACAATTTTTTTTTCCCAGTTGACTATCTCTATTACAAAAAATATGTATTCGTTTCATTTGGTTTAGTGCAGTCTATAGATGTTAAATTATACTTACCTGCAATTTCCCCCATAGACGTAATGTATTTCAATACTTTTGAATGTCCCTGTTCACGAACCATTTGCTTCATCTTAACGAAAAGCTTACTGTAGCATCCCTATATGATACACATTTAGAATACCGAGTTTGGAATTTCTGCTACTATTTGTTCTTGAGATATGCTGATAACAGACACACACACAGACAGACAGACACATTGACCATTCGCTTAAAACGTGATTTTCGTATTCAGGGGACCTCAGAACATGTAAGTATAACAAAAACTCATGTTCGAAAATTTGACCCTAAAACAATACTTTCTCGACCGTATGGGTAAGAGGGAGTAAATAATGATTCACTTCATTTTACCAAAATACTTTTTTTTTAGACTGTAGAAGATCCTGTTTCCAAATACGTAAGCGAAGTATGACGTCACTGACCGTCCGCCTATGCAAGAAAAATATTCCCTATGTTAATCGTCCATTGTATTTTTTGTAAAAAATTATTAAATATCGAGGAAAATTATTTCCCGATTTTAATACCCGTATTTGGGTATAGATATGCTATCGTATCCATGTGTTAGATAGAGGTCTTTTGCTGTCAAATTGACAAAATTTTAAATTTCAAAACTGTGTCATCTTTGGCGTTTTTTGTATTTGGCGATTAAAAACATACTACGAAAATATACATGCCAGACGTTTATTTTCGTAATATGTATTGTACGAAATATTGCTTCATATAATTCACCGCTCTCTTAATATAAGTTGTTAAAATAACCATGATTTTTAAAAGGAATGAAATATGTTCGCCAAATAATTTGGCGATATATTTTTTCCGCCAAGGATGACAGATATATTAAATCTATTCCGCTGCAACATGTGAGTATCTTATATCAGACACTTTATTTAGACATTTGAAAACAAATTTGACTTCAAATTATGATAGAATATTTATCATTTTCCTCTTAATTAGTATATTAGTTGGATATTTTTTGTGTAAATATCATCCTTTGAAATGAAATGTTTATGTTTTTAATCGAATATGGAAGTTTGCTATTTTATTTTTCTAAAGTTTTGAAATTTAAAATTTAAATTTTATCAATTTTACAGCAAAAACAACTTAATCTAACGCATGCACACGATAACTAATACATATCTATACCGAAATATGGGAATTAAAATCGAAAAATAATTTTCCTCAATTTTTAATAATTTTTTACAAAAAAATCCAATGGGCGATTAACATAGGAAATCTTTTTCTTGCATCCACTGACGCCCACTGACGTCATCACTTTGCTTGCGTATTTTCTAACTATCTAATAATTACAGACACTCCATGCTAACCCAAATTCACCTCTACTCTATACTCCCAACCAGCTATCTCCCTCACAACATTGCCAAAATATCCAGGATCCAGGTAGGGACTTTCTCATTCTCAACCGAACATTTTATCTTGACTCGACATTATCACCTTAGACTACCCTACTTTCAATACTCATTTCAACTGGTGACCTTTACTTGCCCAACCAAACATTCTATCCCAACTATAACTTTACACTAATTTCAAAAGTAAAATCAACTGCCGACATTTACGTACTGAACTCGACGCCAATCATACCTTACAATGTAAACAAACAATGAAGTATGATAAAAATATTTAAAGGCTTTAATGCGTTTTTACAAATATTTTAAGATTTTTAAGGCTGTAATATGTTTTAGAAATATTTTAAGCGTTTTTTTAATGAAACAGTCAATGAGTCGTTCATTCGCAATTAAAGAGTTGTATTGGAATTTGTATTTTCTGAATGGCAACAGTTTTGGTTTGTTTTTATTTAGCATTGCGTTGTTTATAATCATGAAGTCACATAATTATATTTATAGGTTCATGTTTATAATAGCCAGTGATCCGTTATATTTAATAAAACATTTAAACATGACAATTGAATAGTTTTTCAAGGTTTTATAGGGAATAAATAACAATATGTGCGATATAAAACATGTATGAAAATAATATGTATGTTTTCGTAAGTTGAATTGAACAAACGGGAAAAAAATGGCTGCCAAAAGTCTTTGTTTTGAAGCGGTGTAAACCGGAATCGTGAATGACAGATGAGGGTCATTATATATATTAATTATTATTATTATTATTAAACCTAAAGAATAAACTGATTTTTCTTTATGCAAAAAAAAAAAAAAAAAAAAAAAAAAAATGTTTACATCCTGTTTGGTATTGAAATACAGCATTTAAACTGTTGATATTAATTACTAAACATATTAATAAGCCATAATATTAGAGGCATTGAGGGAATTTGGTGTTGGTCAAAATGTTCGAAGTCGGATGTATATCAATTCTACATGTTTTGAGGTGTGAATTTGAAATTTATGATTTCTAAATAATGCCATATTAGAGATTAATTAGTTTCTTTGTTTGAATGTAAATTATTTAGTTTGTGTTTTAGACTGTGAAAAGATTATCAGGAAAGAGTTTAAGCAGTATTCTTACAACAATCTTGTTCAATATCAACAATCTAAATTGAAACGTAATAATAATTAAAGAGCTTAATTTCAAAGATATTCACAATTTAATCTTTTCTAAACATAGAAAAAAATTTGGAAAGCATTACATAAATGTACATTTTAATGATTGATCGAATTGAAATTAGCTCGAATATGTTTTTAAAAAGTACATATGATACTGGCGACGAAACAGTTTAATTTTCACATTTCAGTTTGAATATTATTTAAGGTAATCGAATCTTAAGATTTTCTTTTATCATATCAAAATAGGACAAAAATCCCTTAAATGTATTCTGTGAGGATCATTCTCATCGTAAAAAAAAAAAAAAAAAAAAAAAAAAGAAGAAATTTTAAGTATTATTTACAATACTAGAAGTAACTATATTGAACAGCATTCAACTATAAACAAAGAAAAAAAAGTCGTACGTTTTCAAAAATAATTGTTTTATAACAATGCAGAATACTGCAACATATCACATAAATTTGGATTATGAAGATTACTAGAGCTGTCTGTTATTTTATCAATCCCTTTAGACTTTAAGGCATTAAAGATTTTTCCTGGTTTGATCTTTAGACAGCATTTTGGACCCTTCATAATTTACACTTTGTGTTGTCTTTTCTTTATCATAATCTGTTAAATGTAGATGAAGACAATGTTAACTTTTTCACTTTAGGACAGCATTTTAAAAATCATTTCGCTGTCTACCAATTTTATTGTATCTATTAAATGAGAATTTTCTCCTTCGTGAAAAATTACAATGTCTTGTAAAACAGGAATAACAACTGAGATAGCAGCTTTATCTGAAATTTTGTATTTAACACATGGTGTTGATAAAGTAGGAAAATTTAAACAATTTTTAAATAATGCTCCATCATAATTTTATTTCTATAATTTCTTTGAAAAATAATAATAATAATAATAAAATTGACTTGTGTATTTTTTTGTATAAACTATCTTATGCCTCAATAACTTGGAAATTAACATTTAAAACTACACAAAAGTTAAAAAAAAAAACAGAGAAGCAGGGAAGAAATGTGTCAGGATCCTTATGAAGAAACAGAAAGCAAAACTCATACGTTAGGTTAAGTTATTCATGTCATTTATAGAGTAAAGAAGTTTTAATAAAGCTGGGGTGGACACTTTGCCAGCAGAAACGGTAACAGATGAATTACCAAAGTCCTATTTTGGATACCGAGATTTATGAAAAAACGAGGAAGAGTCTAAAGTATCTTTGGAAAGATGAAATTGTTAAGTATCGGGGAGTAGAATGTAGAAGAATTGCAGAAAACAGGGCAGATTGGAGTCACCTAATAGATACTACCATCCTGCAGTGGATTGATAAAAGCTAAAATTGTTGATTATGATTATGGTGATGATGAAAATGACGTAGATATATATATATTAAAAAAAAAAAAAAAACATTTGTGAATTTTTGAATCCTAGTGCACTGTCAGTGGTGGTAGAGCATGAGCTTAAGTGCAGGTTTTAAATATTTCCTATTTCTTTTTTCATCTTCGATGTATCTTTATATATATATATATATATATATATATATATATATATATATATATATATATATATATATATATATATATATATATATATATATATATACATAATTTGCATTTTTAAATTTTTAATTACTAAATTGTATGAAAATCAAATTTTGGTAAATATATAAGTGCCTTGGATCACCGGAAAAAATAAAAAATGAGATTGCATGTAAGCTTGTATGATTAAAAACCGCTTTTATATTCCCGCATCAATTCTTTTACAAGCATATTTCCTGCAAATTTCATGTATATATATGTGTGTGTGTGTGTGTATGTATGTGTGTGTGTATGCATATTAAATTTCTCTTATTTCTCTTAAAAATATTTTTCTGACTATAATAATCTTTTCGAAAATAATACAACCAGTTGTAATAGTTATGTAATTACTCTGTCTTAAATTTACTTCAAAGATCAAAATATTTATTCAGCATTTGATTGTAAAATATAACGTTCATCGAATCGGAAAATTATTTAAATGAATATAAACGGAAATGTTGTCTTACAAATAACCAATACCTATCACAAAATGTCAAAGAAAGAAAAGGCTTTAATATTAACGTTATAAACATTTGAATATAGGTTGTAGTTATTAAAAAAAATACCCTGCAGTAACTTAAAAAAAAAAAGCATGAATTATTTAACATTCGAAATAAATAAATTCAAAGAGTGCTAGAAATATACAGAATTTAAATAAAGTCATGAAAGCAAATTCTTAAAATTTGTTGAATGTTGTAATAATAAAATTGAAAACAAATATTAAAATTATTTTTCTATGTAAAATTCATGCATACATTTATCAAAATCTATTATTTATTAGTTTTACAATTTATTTATGTGTTTTATGACTGGCAAATGCTATTGGCTCCTATATAGTCTTCGTGATATATATATATATATATATATATATATATATATATATATACATGCATATATATCCATGTATCTTTATCTATATCGTTTTATTTCTCTCAGTCTATCTCTCAATATATGGGTAATTTCACGGCATATGAAAGTGTAAGTCCCAGTGGAAGGTGAGCTTTACGCTATATTTTAACTTTGCTGCCCATATTACGGTTTAGAAATTGAATTGTATAGCAAGTTTTTCTGATTAAATAGGTTATTGAACAATGTAAAATATAGTGTTGAAATATATATACTAATATATATATGTGTGTGTGTGTGCCTGTGTACTGATTCTACCGAAAATGCAAAATGATAAACTTAAAGTCTAAGTGTCTAGGCTATGATATATTTTAATTTCAGACATATAAAAGTTATTCAGACACATACATTTCAGTTCATTTACGCAAGTGCTGTTTGAAATTTTACACATGTGTCAGTGTTTCAGACATGTTTGTGACTAAATTGGTATCTCAGACATATTTCTGTCAGAATTTAAGATGCGCCTATTTAAAGTATGCTGTTTTTATGCGATATACCTATAATAATAATAATAATGTTAATAATATTAATAAACATGTATTTAATATATTAAAATAATAAGAAAGTGATCTGTATAGAAAAATTCTCAATTAGCAACTTCAAATTCCAAATTTGTAAAATCATTTTCAAAAAAATTCCACAATTTTAATCATAAAAATTTATGATTTATTGATTTTTTTTTTTTTTTTTTTTAATAAAATTATTGAGATTTGCCGCAAGCATTTTGATCTAATTTAAGGTTTGTTCAAAAATTTGATTTATAATTATGAAAAATTTTGTAATTTCAGAGGTATATACTTATATTTCTTTCTGTTTGTCATTGCGCAGCACTACTGTGACGTAAAACCCAACGAACCATCTTTCTCATTGACTATTATTATTTTTAACAATCATGTTACTTTAATAAATATTCTCAAATATCATTTTGATTATTCATATTTTTATTAATTTTTTCTTGTCATAAAGTTACGAAAAATAACTATATTTTAAATTCATACGAAATTGATAAGATATATAATCATGGAAAACGCTTAACAAACGTGGAATTTATATTAATTATAATAATAAAAATGTAATGGTATATTAGAAAATATTTTATAGATCATTTACAAAAAATATGATAGATATGATTATACAAGCACTTGTTTATGATCGAAAAAAATCAGGTGGAATATTCCAACCAAGAATATTTTGTTTGAAATCCAAACTTTCTATCAACTAATCTATCCTGTAGACATTTAGTCGCGAAATTTCATTTACCATTAAATAATGTTTAATCATTTTTAATAAAAATGTCCAAATTAACTGTACAAGTGAGAAAATGAATTAGAATATAGGATTTTTGGAGGAAGTTGTTAGAGTGATTACTAGTAAGCGTCCGGTTCAATTAGAGGTAGAGAAGTATTTTATTATTATTGTTAATTAATTATTGAAATATTGTCAGTTTTGCTTCACATTTTAGCTAGAGTGTAACGAAATTGACTGGGATTAATATATTAAGCATATTACACATTATGGTTAGTAAAATATACTTATTATTATTATTATTATTTTTATTATTATTATTTTACTTTTAATTATACTTATTGATAAATATAAAATATAATATTAGCACATAGCATTTACTTTAAAAATAACAATTATATGATTTCTCATTGTTTAATTTATTTATTTGTTCAAGCAAATATGCATATATATGTACTTAATAAAATTCATATTTTTTCTTAGTTCTGCGATAAACTGATAAACAGTTTTTCGTTAACCAAGCTAGTGATTTTTCCTTAAAACACTTATAATTTAAAAGTGCGTAGTTGCTGATTTTTCGTTTATTGCTTAAGTATGAAAGCCATATAGCATGCTAAAGAGCTTTATATTTAAAGACATTGTTATTTTTAATTTCAAGCTGAAATAGTTTAAGTTCATTATAAAGAATGTATAATAAAAAGAATCGTTAAAATTTTGTTCTTTATCATGAAGTTCTAAGGCAAAATATTCACTCTTTTAAATATATATATATATATATATATATATATATATATATATATTAAAATATTGTATTAAAAATCCCATTTTCGGTTCAAACGTAAAGTCAACAAGCCATGTATAAAAAACTTTAACGAGAATTATATAAAGAATTATTGCAGCACGGGTGATTCTTCAGTTGTCATAGAAAATGTATACGCTTTTCGAGTACTATTTCAACCTCGATGTAGAGTTATAAAAATTTGTACACCATTCAATGATTTCGATCATACTTTTTAATTTATGCTTTGCTTGATATTGTTTCAATGGGAATTTTAGAAATTTATATTTGTTTATAAATTGATGTGTGTATATATATATATATATATATATATATATATATATATATATATAATTTAAAAATCATGATTATGTATTAAATAATATAATCAAATAATTTACTCACTGCCAATTTATTCGCGAAATTTTACAATTTAATTAAACAATGTTACACTCGCACATTTTTTTTTTTTTTTTTTTTTTTTTTTTTTTAATGCTCGTTTATCAATAGCACTTTTAGAAAGCAGAGGTCACGCTAAAAAATAAATAAATAAATAAAATATGTGTTATACCTTTTTTCAATGTCAGTCCCTTATAAAAAAAAATATAATAAAAAGCAACGACTTGACATCGGAAAACTTCGTTTTTTTATTTAAATTATATGCTTTTGTGAATAGTTTAACAGTCAGTTCATTAACTAAAATGTTTTTTATCGCTCTGTATTTATGTATGTGTATATAATTAATGTATACAGCAAAACAAAAAAATCAAAATAAATCTGAATACAAATGTATTTGAGTACATGTTTCTTTTTTTAAATGTCTTAGTACCAAAATACTTCATATGTTTAGCTTAGTCGAACCCTTTTTCAGTTTCATAGAAGCATAAAAAATGCGAACTGCTATAGTCAGCAAAACGGGAAGTATATGCATGAACTAAATTTCAAAAGTTAAGTTTCAACAAAATTTGAAAGTTTATTGTTTTACTGTAAAACATTTTAGCATTTTTTATAGATGTGTTTCTTTCTTTTTTTTTTCTTTTGGCAAAACTTTCTTTTCATTATTCTATAACCTCATATCATATTCAAAATGTATTAAAAATTTGTATAATTCATTTGCTTTTCTTAAGAATAATAAAAATTTCCAAACGTTATAGATAAAATATAGAAAAAAAAGAGGTATTATTTGAATCAATTTTAGGGAATAAATTAAATAAACACTGAAAGAGTAACGGAAAAATATTGGTAGATATAGCTATATCTCTACACACACACACACACACACACACACACATATATATATATATATATATATATATATATATATACATAATGTATTCTTGAATCAGTCCTGCTTTCGAAAAATGTCTCAAATTTAGAGGATATAATAATAGTAAAACTGAAAGTAATTCAGAGATTCTCTTTCAGTTTTACTATTACTATATCCTCTGATTGTGTGCTTTTTTAAGTAAATAATAAGAACATTACAAGGACATATGAATAACGTGACAAGAAATTATAATCTGTGTAATATGCGTAGATATTAAAAGTTTTATTATTACGGTGAAACAAAACACAAAATCGAAATTTAATTAAAAATATATTACATTTAAATACGATAATATATATATATATATATATATATATATATATATATATATATATATATATATATAAGGTGAACCATCACTTATACGTTATAGAACATTTTTCTTTATTTTCAATTTGAGGAAAATTTCTTGACGGCTTTTTCATACTTTTGAATCGAATTTTACTTTTATTTCAGATGAATTTTTATAAACAATGTATGTACGATTATCATCGGTGGCTTTTTAGCATTTTGGGAGTGGGAGCGAGAACTATTATTCCATCGCTATAAAACATTTGTGGTTTATTGACAAAAATTCCATCATATGATTTTCATTTTTGAATCTAATTTTAGACCCTTGAAGCAGTTCTGCCTAATGTATCTGAAACAAATTGTACTCGACGGGTACAAAGCCCGGACTGTATTCTGAATGCATAAGAACTTCCCATCCATAAATTCTCAGTTTCTTCTGCGTTATCAGACATATGTACGGTCTCGCGTTGTCATGATAGAAAATGACACCTTTCTTATTAATCAACTCTGGCCGTCTTTTTCGACTTGCTAATTAATTGTTGATAGTATATATCAGAATCAATCTCTTGACCAGAATGTAGCAGCTCATAATAAATTACAACTTTACAATTCTACCAAATGCAAAATATAACTTCCTTGGTGTGAAACTGCCATTGCAACAGTTTGCAATATTCTCTTCGCTGTCACCGTCATCTTTATTTCACATTATTATCCCACGTCATCAGTTTTTGTTTCCCGTAATCATTCTCCTCAAAAATGGATCGGACTTATTGCGCTTCATTAGTGATTCCCAGATTCTCCCTTAATCAAATTTTGTTTGCGGTAATTCATGCGGTACTCAAACTTAAAACTTTTTTTTTCGTATTGAACCTTACTCAAATCGTTTAAAATGCTTTATTTGTCAATGTTTAGCTTCCTAACAGTGCTAAAACTGCTTATATGACGATCTTGATGTAATGTAAACAATATTTAAAACCTGTGCCAGCGAAAACAAGGTGCATTTTTTACAAAAAAATTTCGAAAACAAAAGCGAGTGAACGCCTAGCGGGCTGTTCTTTATCATACATCCTCACCATAAACTACACAAAATTTCTTGGCCACATGAGCTACATTCTTCCCTTTTTGGAAAAAAAAAAAAAATTCAATTTTTATAAATTTTCTTCAAAATTAATACTTTTCGTACAGTAATATATTAGACGGTATAACTTTTGGCACGAATGTTAAATAGCGATACTTTCTTCATAAAATTACAGCTTGAAATGTCAATTTTCAAATACAAATAAGTATGTGACAATCGGATTAGTTTTGGATGATATATTCTACCTATAGCTTTCAGGTGCAAAATATCGGCAAAACATTTTTTCCTTATCCATATCTAGAGAAAGAAATAGACATTGAAGGCATTATTATTATTATTATTATTATTGACTTTTTAAAACTTAATTAGAGTCTAAACCGTTATGAAAAAAAATTAAACATAAACTATTAAATAAATCATTTTGAAAAAAAAAAAAAAAAATATATATATATATATATATATATATAAATTAAAAAAAATTCTCGCTGTATTTTTTGAGGGGGATGGGGTCGAAAGAATGACTTATTTTTTATTTATGTATGTATTTATTGTTTTATCAAAGACATATATATTTTTTATTATTTATTTACTACTCTCCAACATTAGTCCCCCGGTGTACTTTTTATTGTTACAAAACAGGCAGGTTTTGTGAATTTATATAGTTATTATTTATTTATTTAAGTGACGTTATTTTATAGCCCACTTTTTAATTCCTATATTTTTACAGTTATAACTTTATATGTTGGTTTAAACAGTCTAAATGGAATTTAAATTAAATATTCTTTGAGTTTAGGTTTTTGAAGTCTATAAAAAGTGTTGTTTTGTACAGAACTGTAATAAAAATATTCAGTTTTATGAGAATACTCTAAGATTATAATTTCAATAATAATAATAATAATAGTAATAATAATAATAATAATAATAATAATTAGCTGCCTTTCTAATAATTGAACAAGATAATGTAAGCATGAATTAATACGACAAAGAAAAATAAGAATTTTTTTTTTTAAATCTATTTGACAAATGAACTAATATATATAAAAAGATAAAAGAATCAAGTAATTTTTTAAATCTTATTAAGGAACACATTTGCTACTTATTTAAATTAATTATAACTCATCAATTTATCTTAAATTCTTGTTGCATATCTACGTTTCTTAAATATCCCTGAAGTTAAAAAAGTGATTTTAACTGAAAACACCTTTTACTATTCACATTATTTATTGAAATGATAATTTATCAAATGAAACAATTACAAATAATTTTTATTACAACTAAGTTATATAAAATATATAATAATAATAAAAAAGAAAAACACGCACGTATATAAAGTATATTTTATAATTATCAGCGTTAATATTATAGTTTTTTAATATTTATTTACTTATTTACATGTTTTTTGCTTTCTGCTTAAATAATCAGATTGAATTTTGTTATCACTGTGAGACGGTTTTCCTTAAGTATTATACCTCTGAATTTAAATGATTCTCGAATAAACATTTATTTTCTATTACCAATTTACTTTTGATAACTTGTAACAATTTAAGCTAATATAAATAAAAAATTAATTTGTCTTTATGTTCACTAAAGCAAGTTAAACTAATCATTACATTTTCGTGCATTTTAGCATATTTTTTATGTTATTTAGTAAAAAAAAAAAAAAAAAAAAAAAAAAAAAAAAAAGATATCTAATTAAATTGAATTACATTTCATGTATTGTTTACTTTGTTATTAAACCACTAAATTTTGTTTGGTTATTAACTTGTATTTTATTAAAAGAAAAAAATCCCTGTTATAAAATACCAAAGCATTACCAAATAAAATTTCAACTAAATAATTCACATAAAATCAATGTTTTGAAAAATATCAAATTACAGATTTTTTTAAATCCACATTCTAAATTTTTACACAATTATCTCATCATCGTTAAAACACTCTTACAACTTTTCATTAAATTTAAAGTTTTGTTAAGATACAAACTATATTGAGCCTATCTTTCTTTTAAAAAGTATTATTGTATCATTGTACTGAAGGTATGATTATCTTTGTACTGTAGATATGGGTAATCGTGAAATTGTTTGTCTTTTTCTGTTTGTATGCTTTTTGAGGTGCGAGTAATCCGAAAACCTTAAATTCGATACTGTGTCTGTGTGTATGTTAGTTATTGTTTTCGTTTGTTAGTGCGTTAGATTGTTAGCCTGTGAAGGTGTTATGATACGAACACTTTTTCGTTAAGAGGTGGAACCAGTTTTTTATCTTTAATTTGGGATACGGGGTTCACTAAACCATAGTTCTCAAAATAGTGGTTTTAATCTATGGCCTTTAAAAGTTACTTATCCCATCATCCTTTACTTTTCTAGATTCTACTTTCTCTTTAACTTCGATATACAGTCGAAACAGTTATTATTAAACATAATTTATAACAAATTAAAAATAAACAAACAAAAAATTATTTTTGAAATATTCTAAAATGTCAGGGTTTAGTGGACGCCACATCCCAAGAATGTGAAAATTTCTCACGTTCCATTTCAAGGTTAAATATCTCGTATGACACTGGCAAGAACCTTATTGATTTTTATTAATTCAATTTCAAGCACTGAGAATTTTTTTTTTTTTTTTAAATTATTATTTAAGTATTTCTTAACATGGCTGAATAGAACAAAATTCCACGTAAATATGTATTATAAGGATTGTATCGCCACAAAAATATCGGACCAGTTTTAAATTAGAATATTTGAATATGGTATAAATATCATTGATTTAAAAATTTATACTTTTAATACTTCAAAATTTAAGATTTTTCGTGACATGGGAAAACTATTGCATTAGATGTGGTTTGAAATAACATTAAAACTAACATATAAAACTAATTTTTATAATATTATACAGGAATTTTGGACAAAATAATAGATTTATTTATGGGTATTTTAGTCTATAAACATAACAGGTACTTTGACGACTTTCCTTTTATCTTAGCCTCAATGTATTATGGACACTAAAGTAATTCATGAGAGCAAATATATGAGCCATTTTCTTTGAAAGTTGTGTAAAATTAATTTATGACAAAAATATAGTTAACGATAAGTATGAGAGCAATTTTCTATGTCCTTTTTATCTATAAACAGTTTCCCTATTTTTTTTTTTTTTTGATTTTTTTTTTTTTTTTAACATTCTGTCAATAATATAAATTTACGGAATTAATTAAATTACAAATGTAAGTATTTTGAAATTGAGGTAAGTCAACTTTCTCCAAAGAGATAATAATTAGTTCAAAAATTTAACTACATAATTTCTGTACTTTATTTTTTTATGCGTGGCAACACTGTTAATGACATAATAATTCAAGGATATGATGGGTCTAATACTTTATATTGCTCAAAAACATCATGACTATTTACAAAAACTTTCTCTCTGTAATAAATTATAAAAATAGCGCACATTCATATAAAGTCCATTTGAAGGTATAGAAATTATAAATATCTTTAAACAAATACTTTGAATTGATCACATTTTAAACCTAAATATATGTCAAAAAAAAAAATAAACATAAAACGAACATTTTAACAAATAACGATATTTATTCAACCATTGAAATAAACAGCTCTATAATCCCCATATATATATATATATATATATATATACATACTACACTTAAAAAAAAAAAAAAAAAAAAAAAAAAAAAAAAAAAGGCTTATATTGCATATGATAAATAGTTTATTAATATTTTTCTATTTCAATATTTGTCAGCAAAGACGCGCGTATGTTATAGTAAACTAAACTTATATATAAGTATCAGTATTATAGCAAACAATAAAAACATCATATTTGGATTAAAATTAAAATATAAGGAAACATTAATTATCGATAATTGTAAGATTTTAAAAGTAATAAAATACTTTATTTTCCGAAATAAAATATAAATAAACATATTTTTATATCACCAATTACTTTAATTTATATATTCAATGCTAATAAATTTAATTTTTCGAACTTAAATATATTTAAACAAAAGATGATAGAATTGTGAAATGGGATATAATTGTAAAATATAGCAAAAATTCTTTCCATAAGCATATTTAAAAGCTTATTTGGAAAGAGCTCTCACATTTCTTTAAAATCTAGATGCATTTTACAGAAGTTACTGGAGTTGAAATTTAAAAATGAGACCTTAGAACATGACGATTGCATATTTCTAAACTGTGCCTTTGAAGTAGAGTGGAAAAAAAAATCAAATATCTCTATAAAATAAAAAGTTTATATACTTAAAATGGAAACATTCAAAACTTGCACCCTTAAGATTATCGACATTTTTAAAGATATTTATTCGTTTGGATAAATTTTAATAAATCATCATTTTATTTGAAAAATCGAAAAAAAAAAAAAAAAAAAAAAGATTTCTACAGCTAAATGTTCGAAAAAAAAAAAAAAAATTAAAAATAAGAAGTAGGAAAAAAATGTCATATGATAAATGCATTCGTAATTTTTATGAAAAAAATCATAATAAATATAATATATATATATATTATATTATTTAATTTTATGAAATTTTAATTATAACTGAATAGATATAACAAAACAGATTTAATAATAATACAGATAATTAAGTCTTTTTTAAATTTGCTTATTTTAGAATTTCTGTAAAATGCTCGAGGTAATAATTATTTTAATTAATTCTCGGATAAATATCATACGAAGTATATTAAGAAATACTATTTTCCTATCATTTTAAACTATAAAGGAATAACGGTGATTTTAGAAGGTATGCTGGAATAGTTTTTAAAAACAAGATATTTTAGGTTAAAATTTCGCATGATTAGTGAAATTTGCAGATGTAGATTTTATGGAATTGTTTTCTAAATATATCCATGCCAGAAGAACGTATTACCATCAATAAATAAGTAATAAGCAGCAGAATATATTTTGTATTTTATATTTTTATTAAATATTATGCGTATTATTTGACGCTCAAATATTACCGTTTAAAAAACCAAAAATTTAATTAAACAGAAACATTATTTATGTCTATACTAGTATATAACCCCGTCAAAAATGACGGAATGTGAAATCAATTAAAGTAGTGAATCAACGAAAGCTTTGAATGCTTCGCTGGTCACTATATTTAAAAGAAACTCCTTTCTATATTGCTTTATAAATTAAAAAAAAAAAGAAAAAATCATGAAATTGCTCAAAAGCCCGCTACCTGTCCCTGCTGCCTCCAGCAGTGACCCACTCATTCGCAGACTCTCGGGTGCCTGTCCCTATTGCCTGTGACAATAGCTTACCAGTGGGCTACCATTTGGGCGCTTATCAGATGACAGTTTCGAAACGGACTGTATCGAGAAAATTGAAGTAGCAATTTTACATTTGAATACCATTTACGTATGAACAACACATGCTATTTTCTTTCATGTTATTTTCTATATCTATTTGATTTATTCGATCAACTATAAAATGGCAACAATTTCACGCGAAATATAATATTACAATATGCTATGATCGGCTACACCTATCACTTGAGACAATTCATTTTTTGTAATTATAATAGTAGTTGATTTAGTTAATAGCAGTTGGTATACTGAAAAATAAATAATTAAATATGTAAATCTGATCATAGTACAGCTTCAATATAGCTTCCCTTGTCGACTTTTGAATTTTTATCGCCGTTTTCGACAAAAATACATAATTTATGCGATTATTTTTTGTGTTTCTTTTCTTTTCTTTTCCCTTTCCTTTCCTTTCTTTTCTGTTTTCAATATTTTATAATTTATTTATATTTTTGATGCGCTACTTGGCTTAAAGTGGCTTTCACAAAAGTAGAGTCCTTTGCGAAAAATATCCGATGTATTTCAGCATGAAATTGTAAAATATAACATAGGATTATCAATGAATTAGCTTTCATGCCAAGCGCGATTCATCCGTGCCAAAAACATACTATTAAAAAAAAGTCTAAAATTGAAGTATATTAAAAAAGGTTATGGTTGCTTTTTTGCTCCATTTTCATGTATATATATTTTTTTTTCATATGCATGAGCAAATTCAATATTTTATAATTTTTTTTTATTTTGCTCGGAAAAGCATATTTCATTTTATGCTTAAAATAATAACAATAAATATATAAATAAATAACTGGTAATTTTTTTTGGCAACAATTATAAATTAACAGGTCCACTTTTGAAGTTATTACCAGGTTATTATTTTCATATTTTAATTAATTAAAAAAATATCTAATCAAAACTTCGTTACAAATAAGTTACCACATGAAAGGGGCACTTTTTGTGAATCCGCCGGACTAATCAGCTTAACGATCGGACAATTAGATTTTTTTTTTTAATCAACTAAAGTATGAAATTCAACTTGCTATGTAGATGAGTACAAACTGGAATCGTCACCTCTCTTGCAAATTATATAAATAGATAGTATATTATTAAATTTAGTACTAGTTCACATGTTATTATTACAGTCAATTTTGCTATTTCTGTTTATTTTACTTATCCATTGCAATCGTAATATATTTGATCTCTGCAAACAGAATCTACCTCGCATCCACTAACTTGACTAATATATTATTCTTACCGCTCAATACACTTAACTAACATATATAATTAAAAATCAAAATTTACATATTGTCTTAGAACTATTAGCACAAAATGTACAGTGATTATACTCGAGATTTTACGCAGATATTTCTATACAAAATGGATAAACAAAATAATCGCGTGTGTAAGAACCACGTGACTTCCATTATTACACATATACTCTTTTTGAAAATAGTGTGGTGAGAAGATATTAAATTTTTAACAAATTAGACACATAACAAATTTTCAGTAAAAGCAAACTGATACGTAAGTCGTGAAGATTTAGAAAAGAAAAGTTACATAGAGAGTTAAAAAAAAAAAAAAATCGAGTCATTTTTTGAAACGAGATATATAACTGGATACCTAATCAGAACGCCTGCCAATTTTCCAAAAGTAACCAAGTAGTGCACACTAAAAGACATTTAAAAGGGGTTTATGTAGCAAATTTGAAAAAAAATGTTTTGCCGTTTTTGAGACACTGACTTTGGTCCCACTGGTGATTTTCACCAAAAATTGGCAAACTCATCTACTCATCAAAAACTACGAATTACATTCGAAATAGTACCTATAAAATATTTAATATGGTGAGCTTGAAGAAAATCCGTCGCGCTTTTTTTTAAGAAATGCACATGCGAAATCTAAAATCTATCTATTTTTACAGGAAGTCTGATAATTTTCGAGAACCAACAAACTGATAAATACGAAATGACATCTAAAAATTTGTTTAAATAACAACTTTGAAGATAGAGCAGTTTTTGAGATGCGGACCTATGGTTGTACTTCCGGTTTGCAATATTTCTGTTTCGGTTTTTCAATTTTCACCAAATGATGGAAAAATTATCTGTACATTAGATATATCTTAAATTTTAAATTGTGTAGTTCTGCCTTAATTAGATTTAGAGGTATGTTAGCCAGAAGATCCCCCCCCCCTCTCACAAACACATTCACACATGTGCACTAACTTGTTTTCAAAAACGCTTTTGTGGACGCAAACGTGTAATCTTAAAACATGTAAATCAGATGAAAACTCGACAGCGAAATTTTATACTAGTTGAATCCCAGTCTGAATAATCCCAGTACCTACGCTACGCCCTTTAGACTGAATAATCCCAGTATCTACGCTAATCGTGTGGTGGTTAGCGTCCCTGACCTCTACACGGTTGGATCTGGGCTCGATTCCCGGATAAGGCATGGATGTATTGTACCTGTTAGGGGTAGCGATGACCGCCCATTGGGTGATCCTTCACAAAGGGTCATCATTTCGGCGACCTCACGGCCAGTGCTTGTGACATATGCAACACGCCATTAGAAAAAAAAAAAAAAAAAAAAAAAAAACGCTAATCCAATACGGGGAACAAAAAATGGTTGAATTTAAACAAATACAAGATCATTAATATGAAAAAAATAAATTCAATTTTCTTTTTTTTTTAATATGGCCGTTATATTAAAGACATTTTTGTACGCTTGTTTTAGAGTAAAATGCAATTTTTTATGAAACATTCTATATATATTATATATATATATATATATATATATATATATATATATATATATATATATATATATATATACTGATTTTATCTGAATGATTTAATGTGTCGTTGGTTTAATGAATTCAAAATGTTAATATTTTACACTTGATTATCATACATTACATGAAGCAAAGCGCCTCTGTGCACATAATATTTAGATAAACTTTTAAATAATTACAGATATTATCTAAAATACAGATAGTGTTAAATTAAGACACTTTAAATATGTTATTACATGTTATAAAATATATTACAAATATGTTATAAATAGGGTGTAACCGATGTTGAGGATAAGATCGATAGAATGCACAAAGGTGGTAGGATTCGAGGTTACTTCCGACGTGTATTTCCGTGTATTTGGGTCTTTCTAGGAGACGGTAGCTTATATTTACTTGTGTTAGGAAAGCACCATGAAAATATATTAAGGACGACAATGATCTGTTTTCGAACCCGGCAGATTCATTTACATTTTTTTTTTTTTTTTTTTAATCTTTTTAATCATGATTTACCATTTTTTCTATAATTTAGAACAAAACTTTATTTTTAAATGTTATTTTACTTATATTTACATATACTGCTGTGAGAAAGTCAATAGAAGTACCTATTTTTTATTTATTTATTTATTTATTTTTTCATTTCATTGCCGAAACATTAGTGGAGTTCTCTCGGTTGAGACTAAAAAATATTTTGGGTTCCGTCTGTGTGTTCGTCTGTCTGTCGCGCGAAAGCGACCACAAAAGCCCTGCTATTAACTTGAAATTTGGTACAGATGTTCATGAGCCCTACGGAATTACGGCCTATGGGAAGAATATGTATGTACCGTGATAGCAGTCGAAAAAATCGCGCTATTGACTTGTAATTTGGTACACCTATTCAATAGCCCAACGGAAGCATCTGTATAAATTTAGGTTTGTGTTCCATTTGTAGTTCGTGCACAGGGACACGTTGAAGTTTTTCTTATTATTACGACCTATGGGAAGAATTTATATACACACACACACACACACACACACACACACACACACACATATATATATATATATATATATATATATATATATGTATGTATGTATATGTGTGTAATATAACTTGTATAACATCAAATAATATTAAACATATAATCATTGCTATCACGTTGCATGTTAAGTGATATGGATTTCAATCTATTGTTTTATACACTAAAATTTATTAATTTATGTACTTTCACTGTTGCAATTTTATTAATAATAGTAGAAACTTTAATTCTACTTTGAAAGGTGATTTTTCTTCTTATTTTTCTTTAGTCTTAACCAATATAATCCTATTTTATTATATGTATAAACATTAAAAACTGTTAAAAAAAACATGTTTTTCTTTACTAGTATTAAAATTATCCAATTACGCATTGAAATAAAATGTAATTATTTTCAAGTAAAATAATATGTATATGTGGCATCTTTAATGAGAAGATTTACCTATTTTAAAACGAGTAATTCATTCTATATAAATAAGCGATATTATTTTTTTATAATAATTTGATATTTCCTCTGAAATATATATATAAAACCTGATTTTCAACTCTTAAATCTTTAACTTTTTCTCGTATTAGTTTAAATGTTTTTTTTTTTTTTACATGAGAATTTTACACCAGTTGCATTTTATTAAGGTTGTTTTTTTTATTTATTTATTTTATAAATTTTCAAGGATCCTAAATTGGTAATTTAATAATTCGCAAAGCCAATCCATAATGTCACCAAAATATTATTATAAACTCAATGTCAAAGAAAAACGATATTCAAAACTTCTATTTTTCATATATGTATATATAAAGTATTTAAAATAGTTTATCAAATTCTTAATATAATTTGAAAATATTCAAGAATCTGAAATTTCATTAAAATTACATTTGTAATTTGAAGCCATTTGAAATGAACATTAAAATTATAGAAATGAGTTATATTAAATTAAAAAAAGAAAAAAAAAACAAGCATTGTAATATAATAACGTATCAATAAATTCAAAAGTAATCTATAATAATATAAAATAAAATAAAACGCTCTTCATTTGCATAAGTAGCGACCATTGATTTAAATATTACTTAGGAAGAAAATTCAAAAGAAAAAAAAATGAAGAAAATTTATTTCGCATCAAATAAAAGTTCAGTAGACTTTCACATATATAATGAGCTTTTTAAAAACGCATTAAAAATACAAAAAGAATAAGCTTTTACGTGTCAAAATTTTGCAAATAAGCTTATTTTGCAATCCTCTTTAGAGAAGTAAATCATGCGAAAAATTTTCGGAGTTTCACATTTTTTTTTATAAAATTATTTAAATGTAAATATTATTCTAAAGTAGTTACGTATTTAAGTTAATTGAAAAAAAAAAAAAAAAAAAAAAAAAAAAAAAAAAACTTAAATATTTATGCATATGGTAATAACTTATATCCTAATGGTTCGTTTTTTTTAATTTAGTTATCAAGCATTTTTAATGAACACATGAGAATTTTTTTTTTAGTTATTTTAAAGATAAATAAAGAAAACATTAAAATAAAATTTACCAAATTTCTGATGTTGATTGCTGATGTATAAAAACTAAATAATGTAATACTAAAAAAGTAAAAGTTCAAAATAATTGTCTTACGTGAAACACCATTAAAAAATATCTCTGTGTAAAACGATTAGATCTAAGTGCAACATGAAGTACGGATAGCTACATTTTTTTTTTTAATAAGTTTTGATAATTAATTTTATTTACCTCACGTTACAATAGTTTGTGATTTTGATGTTTTGTAACTAATTGTCCATTTTCGATCGGAATGCATATGAGTATTTGCATTATGGTGCAAACATTAAATCGTAGAAGCTAACTTGTAGTGTAATATTATTTTAACCAGATATATGAATACTGGCAAAAAATTGCAGTAAACGATGTTTTATTTTTTCCAATAAAATATTGAGGACAACATGTAATTATGGAACATGCTGCAAATATGTATATACAACTCATAAAAAGTTTAAAATATACATATATATATATATATATATATATACATATATACAATTAGAAATTACACACACACACACACACACATATATATATATGAAAGAAAACTATAAAAATGATATTATTTGAGTATACTATAAAGCAATAACAATTATACAGGTTAATATATTGGAAGCGAATGATAACTTAAAAAGAAAGAAATAAACTCATTGACTAAATACATTGTTTTAATTTAAGTAATTTTAGTTTTACAACAAAACGATACTTTATGATAATTAAAACATAAATATAAATATACATATATCATTATTCAATTTTATTATATTGCACATTATTTTATGGTGGTAGTAAAATTCATCTGATGAGTGGAAAATCGCTTCCTTACGCGAGAAGCATGGTGCGTGATTACGAAATACATATCATTGGATGAAATGTGTAGATTTCAAAAAAAAGTAATCAACTAGTAACTATACTCTCAGTTAGGTTTTACTACAAAGATTATAGTTGTAAGACCTAGTCCCCTAGTCTTCTTGCAAGAATGTAGCTAGTCTCACGTCAAATTCCGAACGACTTCTCTGTTAACATAAAATTACTAATCACTTCCAATAAATATAAAATGAAAATCTAATGCTAAATAGCAAATTAAGGAGGCAAATTTAAATATTTGCAAGAAAGAAAAAGCATGAGATTTGCCTACATTATAAACTATTTTGGATCAACTGTGTTCACTATTCACACCGTTTAACCTCTGTGATTACAGTTTAAAGTATATTTAATATTTAATTCGCTGTTAGAAAAATCTAAAAAAATCTAATATATATTTTTCTTTAAATTCGATCGAATACAATACTTCAGTTGCCTATGGTATTCGAGTAATAGAAGTAAAAATGTTTATGAAATGTTTTCTTTTTTCCATTATTTTTCTTTTATGTAAATAAAAAAAAATACGACAAAATTTTAAATCGTTTAAAAATAGGAACATTTATGAAGGATGTTTCTTAAAAAAAAAAAAAAAAAAAAAAAAAAAAATTTAGGAAGAATATTTTCCGCTGTACAAATGTTATTAAATCTGTTTAAAGAATTTTTTTTACGTAAAAGTTAATTTAAAAGCATTAATATCAATTGCTCAAAATAATGATAAATCATGGATAATTTATTTTTTTTAAATACTTTTTTCAAATAAAAATGTTTAGACTAGTAATATAGATCCTTGCAAAAAGCCCCTTCTTTTTTTCTTTTCTTTCTTTTATCTGAGTATTATTTTGTATTTGTATTTTTCATAACAAAGACATTTCTCGACGTGGATATATATATATATATATATATATATATATATATAAAAATTTGAAATAACTGAATATCAAGCATTTTTCCCAAAACCCCGAAAAGAAATCTTAATTCTTTCAGCAGCTTTTTACAGTGAATATATTTGTAATAATTTATTTTATCATGTTTAAAACTGAAATCGATTCTGTAAAAGTATTCAAAAAAAGTTATAATTTCAATAAATATTTTACATTTTGAATACCAAATAATTTTACATTTGAATACCAAAATAATAATAATAATAATAGAAGTAAATATTTTAATGAATGATTAAACAGTTAAGATTTAATTATGGTAAATAATGCTTAATTTTTAAATTTATATTGGCAGTCGATTTCCTTTTTTTATTATTATTTAAGAGTAATGGGCAATTTTCATTGAACGGATATGCGGATTTCAACAGATTAATTCTTGAATTATAAATAGAGCAAGAGTTATTTTGCTTTAAAGGATCTTTACAAATAAGCATTTCTTACCAATTAGTGGGAATTCCGAAAATTGTTTTGCAAGGAAATTGTCTCCATGTTTAGCAGGTCAATCAACAGCTTGTCTACAACGTATGGAATTAAGTCTATACATTAGAATTATTGTTGTACCCAGACTATCTGGTATGGGTAAAAATCAATTGTAATAATATTTTTCAGCTGAAAACTTCTTGAAATATTTTTCTTACGTTAAGATGTTTTCGAAACGTTTTCCTTAAGTTATGGTTAAACACGTTTGATGATTATGTTCAAAAGTAATTAACAAAGTTGCCACTTAAATCCTTATGCAATTTTTGCCTGTTTTTAATACATAAATTTTGTGTAACTTTATTTACGCAGGCGTCCTGTATAAATAGCTAAATTTCAGGTCTCGCAAGTGCGTTCCTTTATAAACTGCTGTACGGATTTTTATTAACTCGCTTTTGTATGTAATTATTGTTTTCCGGTCAATAATTGAGTATACCAAATTTTAGTAAAAGTTAGTATCTCAAAAACGGCTCTAACGGCTTTCTTGAAATTGTTCCATTATTCCAGTTTAGATACCATTCCTGATGTATTACGTGGTTATTAAAAGAACATTAACGGCCATCCTGATTATTTAGTTCCGTTTTAGATCTCCGAAATTGGTGTTTCAAATAAATTACTCCTCCTTTTTTTTTTTTTTTTTTTTTTTTTTTTTCAACTTTCTATGAGTTAAATTAGATCCTAGTCACTGCTTGATCTCGCATGATTGGAGACACAATAACTTAAATTTAAATAAATTCAGTTATGGACTTGAAATAACGACATCGTACTTGAAGACGAAACATATTATTAAAACTGTACAAAACATATATAAAAACATTTAAAACGCAAATAAAAATATTCTTCTCGGACGAACTAAAAGCATGTCATTCCTCTCGTCCATCCAACTCCGTTCTCTCTTCTTTGGCTGTTGCCACTCATCTCCTGTCTAATACCATTTCATGACGTCATGGAACTTTACTCTATGTCAAATCTGTTTTATATGTCTTTATACGTGTCTTTATACGCTCTTACTGGCAAATTCCAAAAAAAAAAGCATATAATACGTGTAATAGTGGTTGTGGTTGTTTATCGCTAGATTTTTTTTAGAAAACGACTAGTGGTTTAATGGTTGTGAATTTTCAGAATGAGAAAATGATATTTAAAAAATACATTAGTTAATGAATAATTAAGGAAACATAACAGTTTTCCCCATGGAACAACCTAGTCCTTGGCAGTTGGTACGATTACATATTCTCCCCTTTTAAAATATCAAGTGGCATGATTTTTTATTATAACTATTTTTATATAATGTCAACAGTGCTTAACATTCTAACTAAATTGCTAACTAAAAGAAGTAATTTACTAACTTACCAGCTTAAAGTGAACAAACTAACTTTAAGGTATTAGGAACGGGCTAACTGCATATCCTCTATGGCATTTTTTGTATAAACTAGCAATCTAAACAAACAAATCTCATATTTTAAATGAAAACGAAAACAAGTGAATTAATGACGCTCTAAAATACATAAAACTGATAATTTGTTTTAAACAATTACATAGATTAAACTTCTATTTTATTTTTTGTTGCTTGATTTATTATCAGTAGTGTTTTTAATTATTATTATTATTTATTATTTTATTTTATTTTTATTTTTTATATATATAAAATAATTTATTTTTTCATTATAAAAATTAATTATTTTTATTTTTATGAAAATAAATTTATTTTAGTAATTTTATTCCCTGCTCAAAATTTAAGTTTGAAAATATAGTGTTTATACTAGCAATCGTATTTATAGGGGGGGGGGGGATGTGAAAAGTAGTCCGATGTAGTAGAACAAATGTCAATTTTTAAAGTCAGTTTATTAAATAAAATTTTAAGTAGGAAGAAAATACAAAAAGCAAAGAATAAAAATATACATTATACTGTATGAAACAATTTTGAACATAAATTATGTCCATTTTTAAGTAATTTCTGCATTTTTATACTTCAATAATTTAAATTAAATAAGTATTCTTAAGTGCAATACAAAACTCCTCAAGTTTCTTTTAGGGGGAAAATAATTTTCTCAGTCTTAAGAGAAACAAAAAAATGTTTACGCTTGTAAATGGTTATTTGCTCTCTCCAGATTACAAATCGTCTAAAGAACACTTTTATGGCGAAAACAATTATTGTTCAGTTGAATTTATTTTTTAAGCAACTGTTGCATATTCCATAAACTAAACAATTCAGCATTTAAATAAACTTAGAAAATCTGTATTTGGTTGGAATATACTGCTTAAATTATTTCTTTCTTTAAAAACGTGATTTACCAGAAATAATTATTAAACTAAACAGTAGAAATTTTATTACTGCTATATATTATATATAATAAAATTATTATGCAATAAAGTTTTTTCATATATATATATATGTGTGTGTGTGTGTGTGTGTGTGTGTGTGTGTGTGTGTGTGTGTGTGTGTGTGTGTGTGTGTGTGTGTGTGTGTAATTCATTTTAGAAAATGGTACTACAATATATAATTTATAATAGCTATTGTTTTAACAATACTTTTAAATTTTATTAACCTTTAAAAGAAACATTTTTCAAAACTATTCAAAACGATTTTTTATTTGTTTGTTTATTTGCAGTTATAGATCTTACAATTTATACAAAAAGTAGCAGTTAACCCTTTGCACTTTAGAGGTGACTCTCACTCACCATGAGGTTTGATGCCGCAACTCGAGAGGTGACTCTCACTCACCACTTGGTTTGCTGCGGTAATTCGATGCGCGGCAATTTTTTTCGTTTAAGGCCGGTTTCCACTGGAGTTGGAGCTTCCAGGTACAAAAAACCATTAATCACGCTCTCGGCACAAAGAGCCAAATGTCTTGTCATCAGTTGTAACTTTTTTTTTTTTTTTTTTTTTTTTTTTATCAGATTGCGCAGTTACTTCAAAGGAAAGCATGCAAAATTGACAAAGATATCTCCCTCTGGCCCCTCAATTATCTCAGCTGGGGGTTATAACCAGGGACTTCTAACTATTGGGCTTAGAAGGCAGAGCACGCAAATTATAATGCATATTAATGAGTCCATATTAACACGAAACACTTTTAATTAGACGAACACTCACATCACATGGTACATACAGAGAAACAAAAATTCAACAAGGTACAGGTAAAAAGATGCGCCGTACGAAAACAGTCCAAGTGGTGGCGCGCCAGTCGTTATTGGAATGATCTATTTATTATACAGTGAAGGAGGGTAAATACAAGTGGCATTGGTAATAGAAAATAAATGTAACCTAACATCCCCCCCCCCCCCCACAATGTCGACGTATTTACCTAAATAACAATGTTACATCTTCCAATCCCATAATTTTACAACAGTTGTAATGTTTTGATGATGTTAATGATTTTGTAAGAATATCAGCCCCCATATTTTCAGTAGACACAAAATTTAAATCAATGATTCCATCTTTCAGTGCATCCCTTATGAAATGATTCCTGATGTCTATGTGCTTGGTGCGCTTATGAAAGATCGGATTTTCAGCTAATTTAATAGATCCTAAGTTATCTGTAAATATACTCACTTTTTCAATTTTGCATTCAGATAACTCATTTAGTAATTTACATAAATATATCCCTTCCTTAGTGGCATCGGATAAAGCCATATATTCGGCTTCCGTTGATGAGAGAGCTACGGTACACTGTTTACGGCTTTCCCATGTAATTGCACTCCCGCAAAAAATGAAACAGTAACCTGTATATGACCTACGGTCATCGAGGCAATTCCCCCAATCCGCGTCAGTGTAACCGAACAAAGGCTCATTACTTTTTCTAAATACAAGTCCAAAATTTATTGTTTTCTTTAAGTATCGTAAAACTCGTTTAGCGGCAGTCCAATGAGTTTTATCAAAACAAGTTAGAAATTGACTTAATTGACTGACGGAATTTGCAATGTCCGGCCTGGTGGAAGTTGCAAGATACATCAAACTTCCAACTAATTCACGGTAGATATATTCGTTTTCACAACATTTTTCGGCCTTTTTTAATCGAATGCTTGTATCCATAGGACAAGCTACGGGCTTGGCTTCTGTCATGCCAAAACGCTCTAAGAGCTCTCTAATATAACTATGTTGACTCATTGTTATAAGGCCATTTTCTAACTGAAAATTTATCCCTAGACAATATTTAACTATGCCTGAATATTTAACATCTAGTTTTTCATTAAGATGAATTTTGAAGTTTTCTAACATATCAGGGTCCTGTGACATAAACAATATGTCATCAACGTAAATCATTATAAGAGTCAACCCTTTATCACTTTTAATATAATATAAACATGGATCTGCATTTGTTTGTTTTGCTCCGAAATCATTCAAAATTTTATTTAATTTAGTGTTCCAACACCTCCCGGCCTGCCTGAGGCCATAGAGAGATCTTTTTAACAAAAGAACTTTATTCCCTACATTTAGATATTTAAGAATCTCGGCTGCTTTATTAGATATGTCCCTATCGCAATTTTCATTTATAATTATTTGAAGTATTTCTTTAAAGTAATCGGGAACTTCCATAAAAATTTCCTCATCTAATTTTCCATTCAAATATGCTGACGTTATGTCAAATTTATGTATTTTTATTCCTAATTTAGCAGCATAACCTGCTAAGATTCTAATAGATCCCATTTTTGCTACCGGAGAAAAAGTTTCACGAAAATCTATACCAAAATTTTGACTAAATCCGCGAGCTACTAATCTCGCTTTATATTTCAAAAGAGATCCATGTTGATCATATTTATTTGTAAGGACAAACCTACCTTTAATGCATTTTTTCGGGGGCCGGTCTACTACTTCGAATGTATCATTTTTTAATATCACTTTTATTTCGTCAGTCATTGATTTATTCCAATTCGAAGCTTCCCGACTTTTTAAGGCATTATTTATTTTTATTTCCGAATTAAAACTATAAACAACATTCGCAAATGATTCCGGCTCCCTAATTATTTCGCGATTACGCAATGACAATATGTTTTTATCTTCGAGCGCCGAATCTGAGTCACGTGACAGCTCATCTTTTTCATTTTAGGTTGATTTCTTTAGAAATCGACCTATTGCAATCACTTCGTTTATCTATATATATATATACATATCTATCTATCTATCTATCTATCTATCTATATTGAAAATTTTGTCATCACGATAACTCCCAAAATAATGCTCGAAATCGAACCAAATTTCGATAGTGAACTAATCTTATAAATATCTTGGATGAGTTCGTTAACCAAGTTGCTCTGACTTTTTGTTTTCAAGTGGCAGCCACTTGAAAATTTCAAACCGACATTGTAAAAAGCATATTTAAAGCGAGATTTGCTTGAATTTTGATGTAAATACAGGCTACATAAGGGTCTCAATGAAGTTTATTAAGGAAGTTTATCCGCCGTTTTTAATAAAGTGGCAGATATTTTAAGTCAAGCGGGACCACTTGAAATCAGGCTACCACTTGAAAATTTAAAATCACTATAACTTCCGAAATAATATTCCAAATCGAACCAAATTTGGACAGTGTCTTAACTTATCTTATAAATATCTTAGATGAGTTTATTAACCAAGTTGCTCTGCGATTTTGTTTTCAAGTGGAGACCACTTGAAAATTTCAAATTCAAATTCTAAAAAGCGTATTACGAATTTGTTTTAAATTTGATGTAAATATAGACCACATAAGGGTCTCAATGATGTTTATTAATGAAATTTATCCGTCATTTTTAATAAAGTGATAGATATCTTAAGTTAAGCGGGGCCACTTGAAATCACGCTACCACTTGAAAATTTAAAATCACAATAACTTCTGAAATAATACTCCAAACCGAACCAAATTCGGACAGTGTCTTAACTTATCTTATAAATAACTTAGATGAATTTGTTAACCAAGTTGCTCCACCATTTTCTTTTCAAGTGGAGACCACTTGAAAATTTCAAATTCAAATTGTAAAAAGCGTATTCCGATTTTTTTTTTTATGTATACATAGATTATACAAGTGTCTCCAATAACTTTATTAATGAACTTTATCAGCCATTTTTAATAAAGTGGCGGATATCCTAAGTTAAGTGGTACCACTTGAAATCCGGCCACCACTTGAAAATTTAAAACCATTATAACTTCCGAAATAATACTCCAAATGGAACCAAATTTGAACAGTGTCTTAACTTATCTTTTAAATATCTTAGATGAGTTTGTTAACCAAGTTGCACCGCCATTTTGTTTTCAAGTGGAGAATACTTGAAAATTTCAAATTTAAATTGTAAAAAGCGTATTCCGAAATTGTTTGAATTGTGAGGTAAATACAGACCACGTAAGGATCTCAATGAAGTTTATTAATAAAATATATCCGCCATTTTTAATAAAGTGGCAGATAGATATCTTAAGTTAAGCGGGGCCACTTGAAATCAGGCTCCCACTTGAAAATTTAAAAACTTCTGAAATAATACTCCAAATCGAATCAAATTTGGACAGTGATATTATCATATAAATATCTTCAATGTTTTCATTGGGCAGCTTGTCCCGACATCTTGTTTCTAAGTTCCAGTCACTTGAAAATATGCCACACGATAACTTTTAAAATACTAAACTGATTTAAATAAAAGCTGGATAGTGAACTTATGGTTCAAATATCTAGTATAAGTTCACTTGGTGACTTGACCCGCAATTTCTTTTCCAAGTGGCGGCCACTTGAAAATTTGTCATTATGGTAACTTTAGTAATACAGAATCAATTCGCATCAAATTTTGGTAGTGGATTTATCATTCAAATATCTCATTTAAGTTCGCTGGGCATCTCACTCCACTTTTTTTTTACAAGTGGTGCCACCTGAAAATTTCTTATGACGATAATTTTTGAAATACTTATTTAAACTAGAACTGGACAATGAACTTATCATACAAATATACTGGATGATTTCGATGGGCAAGTTGTTTTGCCATTTTGTTTCCAAGTTGCAGCCACTTAGACAGCAACTTGAAAAATTTCCATAATAATAACTTTTGAAATACGGCACTGATTTAAACCACAGTTAGACAGGGTACCTATGCTTCAAATATCTTGGATGTGTTTGCTGGGCAACTTGTTCCACTGCATTGTTTCCAAGTGGCGTCCACTTGAAAATTTGTTATCACGGTAACTTTAGAAATACTTAATCAATTCAAATCAAAGTTGAAATTTGGATTTATCATTCAAACAACAAAAATCTAGAAAATTCACGTAACTCGTGAACCAATCACGTTATTGCGTCCATCTTTGGTATATCGATGATAAGTATTTTCTCGCCAAAAGTCGCCAAAAAAGTCGCCATAGGGGAAAAGTCGCCAAATTTGGCGCCAAATCCATTACCTGCGTTGCTGGATCTTTTTAATGCGTTTTTAAGTAAATATTGGGCTATTTTAATGCTAAAGCAAGCTAGAAATGCAGCAAACTAACATTTTATCAACTTATTAAGCCTCTTTGAAAGAATTTCTACAAAAAAAAAAAAAAAAAAAATTATTTTCAAATTTGAAACGATATTTTAGATGAGGAACTTTCTCTGCCATTTTGATCGAAGTGCCAGCCACTTAATTTTTCAACACGATGACTTTTGAGATTTTGAATTAATTCGAACTATATGTGTACAGTAGACTTATCTCACAAATACATTTCATATATTTGTCAACTTAACTCAACATTTTGTTTCCAAGCGCCGGTCACTTGAAAATTTTAAATTCACATAAAAAGGTATTTATAAACCGATTTAACTCCATATGTGCATAGCCTACATCAATATTTCTACCAAGTGCATTAATAATTTGTAGCCGCCGTTTTGAAACAAAATGACGACTACTTGATAAGGAAAAAGAAATCAACCTACCCTTCCGAATAAGCCGGAAGGACTTGTTTTATTTCAGGAGGAGAAATTTTCTCTTTGCCGGCTGCCGGCTGCTTCTCTCTCTGCCGGCTGCATGTGTGAGTCATTTTGCAATTCGCTTAATTGTATTTCTCTTTCAGAAATATCTGGATACAATTGACCTATTTTTGAAACATCATTAGATTTCTCTTCAAAAAATTTTACGCTACGGGATAAAATTATTGTTTTTGATTCAGGAAGATAAATACGAAATGCTTTAGAATTTTCTGAATAACCCACAAATATCCCTTTTTTAGACTTTGGGGAAAATTTATGTTTAGGATGGTTATCGAAAAAATAAGAAGTGCAGCCAAAAGATTTAAAATAGCTAACGTTAGGTGTTATATTATTCCATAATTCATATGGGGTTTTCCCATTTAAAGCTTTTGTTGGGCATCTATTTCTTATATAATTAGAAGTATTAATAGCTTCCGCCCATAAATTTAAGGGTAATTTTGATTGTGATAATAGACAACGGGCCATTTCAACGAGAGTTCTATTCTTCCTTTCACAAACACCTGATTGTTCCGGACAATAAGGGGTTGTTAATCTATGCTGAATACCATTTTCTTTTAAGAAATTTTCAAATTCAGTCCCAATAAATTCGCCCCCATTATCACTCATGAATTTTTTTATTTTTATAGATTTTTCATTTTCCCAAAGAAGTTTGATTTCTTTAAAAGCATTCAAAGCCTCATCTTTTGTTTTTAAGAATTTTACTGCACAATAACGAGAATAATCATCAATAAAAGTAATAAAATAAAGGGACTTACCTATTGAGGGAACCCTAATAGGCCCACAAAGATCCGAATGCACTATTTCTAACATTTTTGTAACACGATCTGAGTGCTTAGGAAAAGGAGCACGGGTCATTTTATTTAACGCGCAAACTTCACAATTGAAGTCGGATACCTTTTTAATATTTAACCCCCTAATATGACCCTTTAAATTAGAGTCAATCAAATCTTTTACATTTAGATGACCCATTCTACAATGCCATCTTTCCACATCGGCGAAAATATTTTTAGAACTATCGATTGATTCACTCGAAAAATTAACTGCATTATTTATATTTGCATTATTATCCCGCAGATAATAAAGTTCATTTTTTCTGTCCGCAATTAGAGTCACATTTTTTTGTCTGTTATTTATAACAGCACATTTGTCTTTAAAAGTTACAGTGAAACCTTTGTCGCACATTTGTGACACGGACAATAAGTTCGTTTTCAATCCTGGAACCAATAGAGCGTCGTTGATCTCTACATTTTGAAGTTTTGAATTGACTTTTGTTTTAATTAATATTTTACCAACACCGGACACATCAGTTGTTTCATTATTCGCTAAATTTACAGATTTTATATCCGTATCCTTTAAATCGTGAAAATTGGAGTCATCCTTCCCCATGTGTCGAGTACAGCCGCTGTGAACACAATAAAGATTCTCGGATTGTTCTTTGAATAATATGTTCGTATTCGTTGAATTTGTGCTGGCCAGTAGTCCTAAACTGTTTTGTCGATATTTAAATGATTTATCTTTTTGACACTGATTTGCACGGTGACCGATACGTTTACATTTCCAGCAAGTAATTTTTGAATTATCTCTTTCATTCTGAGTGTACTGTTCAGTAATCTTAGGATTTCTTTTATTTTTATTCCACGGAGCAGGTTTCTTTCGGAAATTCCCAGTCATGAACGCTCCATCATTCGGTCTGTCATCATGGCGTCTGGCGTCGTTTTCTTCTACTATTTTTATTCGTAGTACTTCTGGTTTTGGTAGCTCATCCCTGGATTCTATTGCGCACCTGAAATTTTCATAACTGGATGGTAGGCTGTATAACAACATCACAGTTAACAAGTCATCATCTATTCTAATGTCCATTTCAGATAGTTTATCGACTATGTCAAAAACTTTCGAAGATGATCTCGAATGCTCACAGAAGAAGAATCTGCCATTTTATGTTGAATAAGCGATTTTAACAGTGACGCTTTTCTAGCGGGGCCTTTAGATTGATATATTTCTTCTAATTTTTTCCAGTTATCCAAGGACCTTTCACAGTTTTTTATTTGTTTCAGTTCAGAAGGCGATATACACAAAATTATGTCGGCTTTGGCCTTTTCATCCATATCAGTCCATTTATCGAACGTTTCTTGTGATGTCGCATCACCTGCCACGAGCTCTGGCTTTGGTTTAGAGCCAGATACATAAATCCAGGATTCATTTTTTATTAAGAGTGCCTTCATTTGTATCTTCCATGTCTCGTAATTATCTTTGTTTAAAGTTTCAATACGTAGTGTTCCATAAGACGCCATTTTTAAACGTGGTCGTCTATCTAACAGATAAAAGTCTATTTATCGTAAATAAAAATTAATTTGCTCTGGGCCCATAACCTATTGGGCTTAGAAGGCAGAGCACGCAAATTATAATGCATATTAATGAGTCCATATTAACACGAAACACTTTTAATTAGACGAACACTCACATCACATGGTACATACAGAGAAACAAAAATTCAACAAGGTACAGGTAAAAAGATGCGCCGTACGAAAACAGTCCAAGTGGTGGCGCGCCAGTCGTTATTGGAATGATCTATTTATTATACAGTGAAGGAGGGTAAATACAAGAGGCATTGGTAATGGAAAATAAATGTAACCTAACACTAACCACGTTAGAGGGTATTGAGCCCGGTTGAACACATCAAAGGATTCTGAATAGCGCTGCTCGAAAGAGCCGTCAATGGAAACCGGACTTTAGTTTCTTCGATACGGGTTCCTACTCTTTTTTGTATAATCTAATGAAGTGTAAATTGACACCCATTCAAATGGACCCATTCAACCTCCGATTCCGAAGATATAGGCTTGAATGGAAAGCTACACAATATTCTAACAGTAGTTAGGAAGGACTGCAAAGTCTGTTTTCAGAGAAATAAACACGGAAAAATGCATCAAACGACATATTATTGTAATATTTGCCTCGACGAGCCGGACATGCGTCTTGGGAATTGTTACATGAAATATCACACACAGAAAAATTACAGAGACTAATATTTAAAAAATTATGTTTATAAAGGTGTGGAGATATAAAATATAAAAATTTTACACTTTAATTTGTGTGTGTAATGATTTAAAGTTACTCGCAAGAAATGCTTCAATAAGGCTGAGAAACGTCTCGAGTTGCTGGTGCGCCGCGCGAAAAAGACCCCGAGTGCGAAGGGTTAAAAGTTTTGATTAGTGATATAATTGTACTAAATAAAAGAATTCCTGAATTAGACGATAGAATGCTATATATATTTAATTTTTAATAAAACTAAATTTTTATTAACAAACATTTCGTACACAAATAAATATTAAGTGTATTATTTACTTTTTTTTTTTTTTCTTTTGATTAGTTAAAATTATTTTAAGAAAATTTACGACATTTGAGGATTGAAGCATAATATAAAATATAAAATAAAATAAAATTTAAAGTTTAATTTACTTAGAAAGGGATTTATAAAGAAAATAATAAAGTATACATTTTAATACTGTATTATTCGTTATAAGTTACATTTCGAAACAGTCCTTTAAGTTTCATTGCGAATACAATGTTGCTAAGAAATAATATATTTTTACGAATAACACTTTCTAATAAAGTATAAAAAGAATTTGACTTTGATTTCAATATGCATCTGTTGGACAGCCTGCCAGCGTAAGCATTTATACAAATTTATTGACAATGTTTTTAAATTAGCATTTTACCTGGACCTCGCATTCAAGATAGATTTGTCTAATATCACGGGATATTGTTGATCGATATTTAAAATTTTCAGTTTATGCTCTTAAATGTTCATCATATATGTGTCAATCTGAGAAAAGGCCGTAAACGTTAATGACCAATACTAAATGAATATAAATATAAATATTATTTATAAATCCTAAGATTAGTTTAAATCGATTAAAAACAAGTCCGAATAACATACACACACAGGGAATAGTTTTATAGTTATAAAGTAATTAAGCATTTCTTTCATGCATAAAGATTTTTATTTGTTTGTACAGGGTGTTTCAGTACCACGTTTCAGTACCATGTTTCAGAATATTTATGAGTGACAGAGAGGAATTCCACAACTCAAAATCATATAACAATTTTCTTTTTAACACGCTTTTTTTAGCTTCAACTGTATGTATGTATGTATGTTTGTATGTATGTTTGTATGTTTGTAACCGCTCTGGGAGCAAACAAAAAATCCATATTCTAAAAAAAGACTTTCCCTACGTGAACGTCGTGGCGTAGAGGTATAGCTCCGCGCTACGAACCTAAAGGTCTAGCGTTCGATCCCAGTCAGGGGAGATTTATTAAAAATAGTTTTTGTTTAATTCTAAATTATTTTAATTAAAGATTTAAATGTATGTAAATATTATGGTGTGTCACTCACACGATTTTCTCATATCCTGCATTTTAATACTAAGGTAGATATTTTGTGCTTTTTAGTTCACATTTCAATAAAAGCGTGTTCTTTAATTTTTTAAAACTATAATATTATTCATTTTTCAATGGCGCGGTACTTGCGACTAATATAGCAATGTAAGTTTGGAGCAGCATTTCTGACGCGTTATGGTACACAGTAACATCAGAAATAATAAGATGTCTAACATTAGTTTTAACAATAAAAGTACATGATCAAAAAGTACGCGGATGTTTGAAGGAGCTAGAAGTTTTGTCTGCCGACATGAATGCAAGTCTTATATCTATGGCTCATGAAATTACTGATATTCTTGAATAGTCCAGAATATTTGGAATCTTTTTTTTTTTTTTTTTTTTTTGCCGGAAGCTACTATGATTCGTACAACCAGAATATTCGGAATTCCATGAACCGTAAATGTGAAATCTGCTTTGAAGTCGGTGGAGGAAACTTCGAACACATTTATTGACATATGGTCATTTTGTTCATGTACATTTTTTTATTAAAACGTATGTTAAATATATTTTTATTTCTAAGGATTTTGTATAATCCATTGCTTCAGGAATTCATTTTGGACCCGACATTACTACATGATTCTGCATCTAGGGGACGCAACGTACCTAAACTAGGAGTTTTGAACCGTGGTACTGAAACAAACTGTATAAATTTTATAGATATGTATACATAGATTCTATAGGAAAAATCAATTAGTTTGAAAAATATTTTGTCTCGAATAAGTATTTAAAAATTTCCATTCACACATGTATGCTGGCTTAATTGGTCTGTATTGTTAAACAAACTTTATAAAATAACTTTAAAAATACAGTTATAGGGAATTAAGGATGCAATATGTGAAATATTATGAATAAATATTCATTCTGTAATCATTGTGTAGACATTCACGATACCCAGATTTACATACCAGATTAAAACAAAACTTCCGGTAAATGAATATTTAATAAAGTATCATTCTGCAGTAAACTTTGATGAACAGTTTTTATTAAAATAACAATAAAATTACAGCATGTATAAAATAAAACACATTTATAAATATTGCTGCTGTAATATCCATGCATTGTTTGGTAAAGATATAGAATATCGGTAATAAGTTACTTCATTTAAAGTTTGTAATTAATAATTTAAAAGTAAACTAATACATTCACACATAGATATCAAATACAACGATACTATTCTGTTATCTTTTTAAATAATGGTTTAATTTGTCAAAAAAATTGCTCAAGTTAATTTTAAGAAATAAAAAAATGAATAATTCTTATTTATTACAAATTAATTGTCTTTTACGATGCAAGATATCATTAACAACTTTTCAGTAAAAGTGTAAATCTTACGTAAAAAAAAAAAAGAACGAAGATTTGTTGAAGTTTTTTCTTTAATTTCTTTCTTTTTCTTTTACTTAAAAATGCCCTAAAATGGAGAAATGTATGAAGATGAGGTAAAATGGAAGATAAAACTAAAATAAGGGAGTATCATTTGAAATACAGAAAAATTGGCAAGTATGCAAGTTTTTTTTTTTTTTTTTTTTTTTTTTTCATTTAAATTATGTATTGTTATAGTATTCACCTTAAAACTGTTGTACTGATATAAAATCATATACAGCAAGATAAAATAAATACTGGATAAAATAAAAACGCATGCTGGATTTCTAAAATTCTTTAAAATGTAGTGTCATCATAAGATTTACTTTTAAAATCTTCTCTTACTTCACTTTATATTTTACATTCCAGAAATTAAAAGTAATTTACACGTTAATAAAAAAAATATGAAGACAATTATTCATCACACAAAATCTAAATAGCAGACTTTCTTTCTTGGAAACTCTTACATTAATTAATTAAAAATCCAATATGTTAATCGAAAGTTTCCCCAAAAAAATAATTTTTAATATCACATACTCCGATTCAATATTTATTAATTCAGAGAAAGTGTCTCTAATATTTCTTCGAATTTAATTTTCTTTCGTGAGAACGTGCCTGATTTCAATCTATGAAAAGTTGCACAACAGCTTATTTTAAAATACAACTAATTAAATCTATGAAGAGAGTTTTCAGAGCTTTTTTTTTTTTTTCTCAAACACAAACATTTTAATTAACAATCTAAATATTTTGCATTCCTAGATTTTATCCCTCTTAAAAAGATTTTGTTTTGATTTTTATGGAATTACATTTGCAATATTTTGATGTCATGTTGCTAATTGAAATAACACCATTGTGTTATTCGAAAATTAGTCATGTTGTCTTTATCAAGAATTACAATAAAAACTTTCGATTGCGGATTCATAAAGAAATAAAGAAAGTAATGAAATGAAAGAAAATTTAGTTTATCTAACATGTATTAAATGATTTAAAAAAAAAAAAATGTTTTTTTTTATTTTAAAGGAGAAAGTATAATTTAAAAATTAACGGAATATATATATATATATATATATATATATATATATATATATATATGTATATATATATCAGTACAAAAACCCTTAACGGGTTAAAAGTTGTGACGCAGCTACTTTATCACTATAAGAATTTGAAATATGGGTCTTAAAAATAATGATATCAAATTTTAAGTGACGCTTTTCTATTAGTTAAAATATACATAGATTTTCTTATTTGATCATTTGCTTTTTTCTTTTATTTATATTTACAGTGCAAACATAATATTTTTAACTTCAAGATAAGACAGATATATAAAATATACTCACTGATGCTTTTTCATTTGCATTTTAATTTCAAAATAACAGTTTTAAGAGGAATGATATAAAAATTCCAGTCACGCCTTGATGTCATTTTAAAAGATTTGTTTTTAGATTCCATTAAAATTACCTTTGTTTTGTCTACTAAAGTATATTTACACATTGAAACAGTGCTATTAATTTTGAAATATACTGTCAAATAATCACACTTTCACTGAGTTCGCATTATAAATTAAAATTATTTATTTCAATAAATCGATTTGTCTTTTGCGTCACGCTATCCAAAACTGCAAGTAAAATTTGTGCAAATGTTTTCTTTGCATCACACTATTTCTTTGCACAAATTCTCACTTAGTTGGGTACTATGATACAAAGTAACATTTGCATATATTTTACTCACAGTTTTGGATAGCGTGACGCAAAAGACAAATCGATTTATTGAAATAAATAATTTTAATTTATAATGCGAACTCAGTGAAAGTGTGATTATTTGACAGTATATTTCAAAATTAATAGCACTGTTTCAATGTGTAAATATACTTTAGTAGACAAAACAAAGGTAATTTTAATGGAATCTAAAAACAAATCTTTTAAAATGACATCAAGGCGTGACTGGAATTTTTATATCATTCCTCTTAAAACTGTTATTTTGAAATTAAAATGCAAATGAAAAAGCATCAGTGAGTATATTTTATATATCTGTCTTATCTTGAAGTTAAAAATATTATGTTTGCACTGTAAATATAAATAAAAGAAAAAAGCAAATGATCAAATAAGAAAATCTATGTATATTTTAACTAATAGAAAAGCGTCACTTAAAATTTGATATCATTATTTTTAAGACCCATATTTCAAATTCTTATAGTGATAAAGTAGCTGCGTCACAACTTTTAACCCGTTAAGGGTTTTTGTACTGATATCATTACTTTTTAGAGGTTATTGATCAAAAAATTAAAACAAGTCCTTCCGGCTCATAGGAAGGTTAGGTTGATTTATCTTTTCTTATCAAGTTGCCATCATTTTTTACAAAATGGCAGGTACAATTTATTAATGAATTTGGTGGATTTATTAATGATGGCTATGTATATATGGAGTGTTAAGCAAATCGGTTCAAAAGTTACTGTGATAATTTTCAAGTGGCCACCATTTAGAAACAAAAGGACAGAGTGACTGAGATGACCAGTGAACTTATCAAAGATATTTGAATGATATGTCAACTGTGCAAATGTGATTCAAACTGATTCCGTATTACAAAAGTTATTGTAATAAAAAAATTTTAAGCGGTTGCCACTTGGAAACAAAATGGTGGAGCAAGTTGCCTAGCAAACTTATCCAAGATATTTGAATTGTATTAAGTTCACTCCCCAACTTTAATTTGAACCAGTTTAGTATTCTAAAAGTTATCGTGGTGGCACATTTTCAAGTAGCAGCCTGATTTGAAGTGGCTGCAAATTGGAAACTAGGTAAATGTTGGAACAAAATTCATCCAAGATATTTGTGTGATAAGTTCATTGTCCAACTTGAACTGATTCAGTATTTCAAAAGTTATTCTGATGATAAATTTACAAGTGGTAGCCTGATTTGAAATGGCTGTACTTAAGATATCGGTCATTTTGTTAAAAATGGCAGATAAAATTCATTAATAAACACTTGGTTGAGACCTTTATGTGGTCAATCTGAACATGAAAATTCAAGCAAATGCGGTCTTAACTGTTGATTTGAAATTTTCATGTAGCCTTCACTTGAAAACAAGCTGCAGAGCAACTTAGTTAATGAACTCATCTAAGATATTTGTAAGATAAGTTTGCTGTGTAACTTTGGTTCAATTCAATTTTGAGTATTATGTCGAAAGTTATCGTAACCACAAAATTTCCATTTTATATACAGAAAAACCCAATTTATACATCATTTAGACTTATACGTCCTTTTAGTGAAGTCCTGATTCATTCCTATTCATTTCAATGAAAAATTTCTTTGTTTAGTCACACAATATTAGTTATGTCTTTTCCACTTTTCTAAAATTCACAAACTAAACAGACGACATACAAATTCTTTGCAGAATCGTTCTGATTTCTAATCTTTCTCCATCCTCAATATATACCGTAAAATTCTGATAGTAACCTCCTTTTATTTTTCAATGGGGAATTTGTCAAAACTGGGGAGGGAGGGGTTATAATTGAAAGTTTCCAGAAATGTATGACGAATTCGTAAGGCGGGGGGGGGGATTATAATCGGAAGTTTCACAATCTTTTCCAAAAACATAAATTTTATTAATTATATATATAATAGCTACTAAATTATATTAACAATAATATTGATTATTATTTATTAAATTTTATTAATAAACATAATTTTGAAAAAGAAAATGTAACCGAATAATGAACATGTGATGTACACGTGCAACATCTCCCCCCTCTTATAAACAAATTGCGAAGTCGCTAGAAGATTCACTAACAGTTAAACAAACAGTTAATTGCACTGCTATTAACAATTAACTGATATGCAAGAACAGAACAGGGTGAACAATAACTATTAATGTTATTTAAAGATTTAAAAGTAAAAAGAGAATTTAAAATTTAGAAAAAAGTTATGATCGCAAAAACATAGTTGCATAAACAAGATTGTGAAAGCAATGGTCGCTTACGAATAGCAGTTAATGTTTTGGAGTTTAAAGAATGTAAACAAAGCAGCATTTTTTTATTTGGAGTTATTTTACTTTAAAAAGATGAGCAAAAATAGCACTTGGATACGTTTACATGCAAATTAGTTTCTAAATAAACATATGACTTCAGATGTTACAAAAAAAGTATGTTTGCAATGATCATGGGAAAAATGAAATAATGGCGGACTTAGCCGCCAAAAGTAAGGGAGGAGGGTTATAAACAGAATTTTCCGAAAAAGTAAAGTACGTGAAATTTCAGGAGGGGGGGGGGGGGTACTATCGGAATTTTACGGTATGACTTTTTTTTCCAATTTACTTAAATAGATTGTAGAAACTATAAAGAAATTGAATAGTTCAATATCTTTCACTCATATACTTTTTTAGAACACTCCCCCTTTCCCTCCACTCTAACACTCGGTGATCAAATGCAATGCAAAAGTCATGTGATTTCCAATCTTTCTCCATCCTCAACATAAATGTCAGTGTTCTCTTTAAACCAGGGTTGGCAAAAACCCGGGTTGATAAAATAAACGAATTTAAATTCTTAAGTACAATACATATTACTTAAATTTTTTAGTTCCACATCATACTATAGATGGAGAACTTAAATAATCGTGAAAATTTTCGACCTCATTTTTTTTTTTTTTTTTTCATTTTTACACATTTTCACGTGTAAGGAATTCGAAAAATGACAAAATTTGTATGGTGCGTATTAGTTTGTTAGTCCGTTAGTCTGTGTACACGATGTCTCAAGAACAAATTATCACATAGAAGTCAGATCAGTTTTAAAATATTACTTTCGACACTGGCAAGAACCCTATTCATTTGCAATATTCGAATTAAAAAACTTTGTAAGTTATTAAAAATTTATGCTTTTCTTAACATGGGAAAATAGGGCAAAATTTTACATTTAAGTAAAATTTTGCATTAAATGGAAAATTTTTATGAAAAAAATGTGAGACCAGTTTTAAAATATGCGTTTTGATGTCGGAATGAACATCAGTAACTAGAAACATGCTACTTTGAAAATTTTGCAAGTACTGGCATGAATATCATAGAGTATAAATTTTCCAATTAAAAGAATTCGTAAATTATTTGGAATTAACAATTTACTTAAAATGGCAGAATAGGGCAGAATTGAGCATAAATGCCCATTTTGAGGATCATAAATATATCAGACAACTTCAAAATAACATTTATGATACTTGTTTGAACATAATTGACTACAAATATTCTAATAAGAAAATTTTGCAAGTTACTCGTAATTTAAGAATTTATCAACATAGTAAAATGGGGCGATATCCCATATAAATATGCATTTTGACATTTTGAGGATTGTTGCATTGGAAATAGTAGCATGAAAACAAAACTACGAAATTGGTCCAAATAAAATAAATTAATAGATTAGAATATAAGATAAATATATCAAAATGAATGGTGGATAGCCTATTAGGTGGGGATTTCATTGTGTCAAGTGTTTAGTCGATTCATTTATCTTAACATGATAATCATGTTAAGAAAATGTCCTGTACTAGAAATGTATGAGAATATATATATAATGGGGAACTGAGCAGAGTCCACTTATGCCAACTAGTTTTAATTATAAAAATAAGTTGCACTGCTTTATCTTTTTTTTTTTTTTTTTTTTTTTAAGTTTTTTAATAGTTGAAATGGTTATAGAAGAAAATTTTATGTTATTAGATTTATAATTATGTTGCTACTAAAATTAAAATAAAATTATAAAGTTTTAAAACTAAACAATTTAATTAGTTAAATATTGATTCTGGGCAACATTTATATCCACTGTTAAACAAAAATATCGTTCGGCTTTACAGGAAAAGGAAAACTGAACCAATTATAGAAGATAAACTTGCTTTTATATTTATAACTGTAGTTACTTTTTATGTTTAAGTACTATTTTCTAGAAAATAACAATAAGAGTTTTTTCTTTAAAGTTAAGGTGTTTTCTATACTTTATAGATCGGATTTGTAAATTATAAATAATTTTTAACAAAAACCCACTTATTTGCAAAAACCCAGTGGGTTTTTGTTGGTGGGCCCGCCCAGAAAAACCCGGGCAAAGTTTTTCTGGGCTGGGCCCAGATTGCCAACCCTGCTTTAAACACCCTTTATTAAATTCTAGCAGCTATAAAGAAGTAGAATTGTTCAATACCTTACACTCATGTAATTTTTTGAGATGCCCTAATCCCTGTGCTAATGATCAGCGACCATACACCTCATGGAATCCTTATGATTTCTAATCTTTCTCATACATAACATATATGTCAATATTCTTTATAACATGTTTAAATATATATAGAGGTAGAACTGTTCACAATGATTAACTATCATCATTTTTATAACTATAATGCTTTGATCATATCTAACTGATTAACAAACATTACATATGCAATCTTGTGATAAAAATATTACCTACTATTGAAACTTGTAACTTCATTTTTACCATGTTTTATTAACTTCGATTCTTGTTTGTTTGTTTGTCTGGTACAAATCTTGCAATCTATTTTTAACTAACTCCTCTACATTTGAAACTTTTAGCATAAATCAGAACCCGGTGACAACACAATACTCCAAAGCTCGATTTTTGAATAGTTTTCTTTTAATTAATTAAAATATGAAAATAATAAGCTCCTAATAGCAATAAAAATAGCCATTAAAATATTAGCTATAATTTAATTGTTGCGTGTTCATTTTCTTTCGACATAAAAATAAACACGTTTAATTAAACGTGAACGTTAAAAAATTATAAAAAGTTAAACGATGCATCTCATAAAAATTGATGTTATTATCACTTTAAAAAATGTATACACATTGATAAGTGCTAATATAGTTCATGGTGCTAATATACGTATTTATTTTAAAAACCAACTTTTTTTTTTCATTATTATTAGTTCACTGAATTGAGTCCGCGTGCTTAAACATTGCTTATTTATTATTTTTTATCCTTGCATATTTTATTAATGATTCAACAGGAAATTTAAAAACATGGTATATAAAAAGTTTTCTTTTTTGTCTTATAATTATTTTCTGTTACTTATTGTAAAGTTATGCTACAGATTATTTTTTAGTGCCCATATAGCTGTCACAGATTCTCAGAAAAAATTCTGCTACTGAGTCAGGGTTTAAGCCGAGTAAAAATTATTTTTAGCAAAAAAGCTAAAATCAGAAAAAAAGCTTTAGCAAAATACTAAAATGCCAGGAATAGTAGAAAAAGATGAATATCAGTTTACACGTTATTCTAAACGCCTCAATATGTTTGATTTTCATTTGTCATTTAAACTTAAAAGTTTTTAATCAGGTTTTTAAAGAGTTATACACAGAAGGTAAATTTTTTTTAATTTGAAATGAAAAACAAAAAAGTAAAACTGTAACCAGATCAATTTGAATATAGTACAAGCATATATTTTACCTCATTTATTGGCAGACATGAAAAACATTAAACTTTTTAGATTATTACTTTATATTGTAAACTTTTTTAAAGCAATATGAACGTTTTAGATACAACTTATATTCTTTTTCTGGAGATATAATTATCACTATCAGGGATTAATACAGGTCGAGTTTACTACCGTTTATGGGTACCTTCACAAAAATCGACCTGGCAAAAAAGGTATCTTCACAAAAATCATACAGCTAAAATCGGTACTTTCACAAAAATCTTAGTCCTCCCAGCAAAATCTAACATTTTTAATTAGCACATTTTCAAAGGAAAGTAATTCGTGCATTTCTGTTGATGCGATTTGCGAAGCAAGAATCATACAGAATGTTGGTTTTAATCTACACACAAGCGTTTGTTATGGGGGAGAAACAGTGCAGCATATGTAAACAAAACGATCCTTGTGTGTATCGGTACAGACACGCTCTGAAATTGTGGCCATAGTGTACCGTTTGCTGATTCATCAGGTGGTTTAACATTTTGGTGACTGTATGGTGACGTGTTTATCCTCCCTGGTACAATTCATGTATACTGCAGTGATACTAACACAAATAAAAACAACTTCTACTTACACTATCTCTACTGAACTGTTTACTTCAGAGTGAAGTAAGTTTTGGATTTTGGTTCCTGTTCTGCTATAAGCCTCACACTAGCTGCTGAGAGTTAATTTTATTATTCTACTTTGTTCAAACTCCCCCCCCCCCCTCATACACACAGAGAGAAAGAAAAAGAGTGCACTACAATTTTTCACAAAAATAAAATATAGTTAAGATTTTTCACAAAAATAGGTATTAAGTTTGAAATCTTAGATTGGCCCCTGACTATAGCATGTAAAACTACATTAAGCTTATACTGTATCTGAATATCTGAAAATAAAAACATAACTTACCAAAACAAAAAAAAGGTAAGTAATATAAGTGAAATTTGTTTATTACTATTCAAAGCTTTTCGGTTTACGATTTATAATTTTTCTTTCATTCATATTAGACTACTTTACAAATGCCTCATGTTTACAAGTTACAAGTTGATTTCCTGTATGCGATTCTTATGCGTAGTTCAGTGTTTGATTTTTCTTATGCTATATGCATGAACCAATGCATTTTTCTTGATCAACGTTGCGATTATTTTTCCATGAAAGATTCGTTATAATATTTTCGCTGAAGTTTTTTTTTTTCAATTTGTGTTTAGTAAGATGCTTTAGCAAAAAAACGAAAATGTGTTATTTCATTTGGGCATTTTGGATAAGTCTTTTAGCATTTCACGAAAAATGCTACCATAGCAGAAACACTGTACTGAGGTAATGACAAAATTTCCATTTTATATATACAGTAAAACATTATTTACATGTTTTTTGCATTTATACATCCTTTTAATGAAGTCCTGATTCATTCCTATTCAATTTAATGAAATTTTTTTGCCACTAATTAACAAATTTATGTTTATTTCGTATTTTGGTACAAATAGCCTTAAATAAAAAAAAAAAGTTCTATCGATTTAGAGCAAAATAAGTCTATTTCCACAGTTTTGCATTATTAAACATACATTCGGACTGTTAGCGGCAAAACTATTGTGCATTTCAATAACAGATTACAAAATTATTGCATATTTTGGTAAACAGAACAGAAAAAAGTAAAAATTTTCTTTATAGGGAAAGAAATAATCATGAATTTTGGCAATTATTTGTATTATTAAACATAAAATTTGTTAATTAGCAGCAAATGATTCCACATTTCAATAATAGGCCACAAAATTATCACAGATTTCGAGAAATAGCTTTGGTGGGAAAAAATAGAGAATTTTATCAATTAGCAATAAAATACTCTAATTTTAGCAATTATTTGTATTGTTGAGCATAAAGTTCCTCAATAAGCAGCAATATGATTCCATATTTTATTAACAAGCTGTAAAATTATTGCTCAATTCAAAATAGTAGTTTTCAAAATATCACAGACTTTATAGATACAAAAACAAAATAATTGTGTATTATGGCGATCGTAAGTAAACATTTCAGGAATAGCATGAAAAAAAGGGCAAATTTTATTGATGAGCAGCAAAATAACAGAATGTAAGCAATTGTGATTAAACAATGAAACTGGTAATTCAAAAATTATACTTTACTGCTCTCAATAATAAGTTTCCCACAATAATCTGCAGCACTTGCTGCATTATTGCTGTGAGCGAGAGTTTTTTTTTTTTTTTTTTTTTAAGATAACTAGCATAGGAAATTTATATATAAAAATAATTAAAATTAAAAAAATAAATAAATCATTAATCCACGATTTTAGTATACTAAGATATTTATATTTTGAGTATTGCATTACATATCTGGAAAACTATATTAGCACATTTTGAGTATTAATTATACATTTTGCATTTCTCCAATCATAAATATTGTATGATTTATAACCACATCAGTAGTTATTTAATTAAAATATAAAATTTTTCATAATCACCTGATTGTCTGTGAGTAGTATTAAGAACTTCATTGTGAATTAAGTTCTGTAAATGATTTTTTCCTTTTGTTTTGACAAAAAAAAAAAAGCAGTCCATTGCACCTTTAAAGGAACATAGAATAACGTCTTCACATTCAATATCATCAACACTTTAATTCACATGAATTTTTCATTAAATTGAATAGGAATGAATCAGGACTTCATTAAAAGGGTGTATAAATGCAAAAGACATGTAAATAATGTTTTACTGTATCTATAAAATGGAAATTTTGTCTACCTCAGTACAGTGTTTCTGCTACGGTAGCATTTTTCGCGAAATGCTAAAAGACTTATCCAAAATGCCCAAATGAAATAACACGTTTTCGCTTTTTTGCTAAAGCATCTTACTAAACACAAATTGAAAAAAAACAAAAAAACTTCAGCGAAAATATTATAACGAATCTTTCATGGAAAAAAATTCGCAACGTTGATCAAGAAAAATGCATTGGTTCATGCATATAGCATAAGAAAAATCAAACACTGACCTACGCATAAGAATCGCATACAGGAAATCAACTTGTAAACATGAGGCATTGATTTGTAAAGTGGTCTAATATGAATGAAAGAAAAATTATAAAATTTTCTACAATTTACAAACAATTCTACCTCTTTATATATTTCACAATCTAATAAAACATATTTTAAAAGAATACTGACATTTATGCGATCAGAATATCAACAGCGGCGGAGGAATACAGTGCCAAGACAGGAACAGTGTAAACTGGTAAACAACTTTAGCGTCTACAGCAAGAACCAGAAATTTTCGATCCGGATGATATACGCATGCGCTCTACAGATCATCGACCATGGTATAAATTCCTGTGCTTGAGTGCTTTAAACTCTTTGGCTTTAATAAAGTTTTAATTTATTATGAATAACGATGAAATAGAATTAAAAAATACTTCGTTTATTTTAAATATTATCTAAATACGTTTTTGACGAAATGGGAAATTTTAAAATTAAAAATATTTTCTTCATAACAAAAATTTATCAACTGCATTCACATTAGACAGCCAACCAACGTGCCTTGAAAGTAAGGACCGAATTACGACATTTTTGCCGAATAAAAGCATGCATTTTGGCGGAGTAATATAGTTCTATTTTTAAAGCAACTTTTACAAAAAACAAGAGTTTTCCTGAAAAAAACAAAAACGTTATTAGATTCAGAAAGATCCCATTAACAACATATATTAATTAAATTAAAATCGTTCGTGCGGTTTTAGAGATATTTTTTCATGAATTTAGTTCATTACATCCTTACACCTCACGTTTTTCCTTTTTGGCTTTAAATTGAGATTCAGATCTCAAAACATACTGCATGTAGAAACGTAAAATTTTCAGGATAGATTAAGACCGAAGAAAAAAGACTATTTTGAAAGGATCAGAACAAAATATAGCATATTTTCTGAGATATTAAGTGTCGGCTTTTACGAATCTCTTTGATGTCAGACTAGGCGTATATATGAGTTCGCAGCTTTCCGTCCGTTTGTCCTTCCGCTTGCGTCACTCGAAAAACTGCCGTTTTTCATGATATATATATATATATATATATATATATATATATATATATATATATTTCTTTTTTACAGCAATGTGTTTTTATATATAAATAATATTACTTTAAATATTTATTTATTTGAATTAAAATGTAAACCTTAAACATGTAATATTTAAGGGTTATACATATATTAGCATTTTATCAGATTTATGTTCAAACTATAAATGATAAACTCTAAATTGAACCCCCCCTCTCCAATATATATATATATATATATATATATATATATATATATATACATATATGTGTGCGTGTGTGTGATTTTCTTTTTCTGTCATTGCGAATAATATAACTAACCGAATTAAAAATGAAATGTGAAGCAAATACACTCTATTTTAACAATAACTGAGAAAATTATCATGTAAATGCTTAATATGTTATTTTTTTATGTTTAATTTATTTTCAGAATGAAATCCCATTAAGAACGTGTAGCAATTTGTCTTTTAATATATAATTACTATAAAAATTTAGCAAGTAGAACACTTTTATTTTAAATAAATGGCTTATTTATTTTCATTCTAACAAATAATTGTTTAGTTAAACTATATAAAAAACTTGATTTAACTTTTAAAACTTTTTCTGTTTTGTTAACTATTGTTATTATTATTTTTGTAAAACTTTAAGTTAAAAATTCATTTATAAGTATAAAGAAATTTCTCCAGAGAATATCGTTTTATACAGTGTAATAGAGACGTACCGAAGTTTAAACAACACCTAAAAATATATAGATTAGTTTTAAACGCATCGCACCCAAGAGAGACCTATAAAATAAATTTAAGGAGGTAATATTGAGTAAAAATTTTATTTGGTTGTGTATTTAAGAAGCATTTGGAATTGAAAACTAAAATATATTTTGTTAAGAATGAATGACCATTTACAACAATAAGGATTGTGAAAAATAACCTCAGTGAGTTTTCTTTCTTTTCTTTATTCTTTTATTTTAAATCTGAAATTATTTTTTTTATTTTTATTTATTTATTTTTTTTTATAAAGAAAACAATTTTAAAAAGTAGGATTAGCATTAAATTTTCACGCTAAATCTTCAAAATTATTTCAAGAATTCTCTTTAAATGAAATTGTTGAATAATATTTATATAAAATGTATTAAATGAAAATTTTTTCCACAATTTCTTGCGATACATATATATATATATATATATATATATATATATAAATATATAAATTAAATTCAAAATAAATGATAAAAATTATTAATTTGCATAAAATAGGCGCTGAAACAGCTCTAAATTTATATAGAAAAATAAAACTATGAATTTAAATTATGATAAGTGATGATATGAAAGTGGAATGTAAAAACAGCAATAATAATTTTAACAATATTAATAAACATGAAATAAAGTTAAATTTCACACTGTTCAAGCTACAAATTTCAATCTATGCTGTGTTTTCTTAGTCAGCAGGTGGGAATACAGCTATTAAAAGAACTATGTAGACACTGTAATAGTTGTGTTGTAGACAAAAGCGTGACCACAGAGTTATACAATTTTGTTTGGTGTTCCATTCTGACATTTGTTACTGGAGTAAAATTTTCGGCTTTTTCTTGATTGTTTTAAAATTAATTAAATAATGAAAATGAAAACTATATAGTAGCTTTAAATCATACTGATCATTCATCAAATTTAAATTTGTTTATGTACCTGAGAAAATTAAAAGCATTAAATTAATATATATATATATATATATATATATATATATATATATATATATATATATATATGTATATATATATAAACCTATTAATAAACGTTTAACGTTTATATAAATTTTATCATTCTCGTTTAAAGAAATAAATGTAATTTTTTTCAGGTTAAAAAAAAAAAAAATGAACGTGTATTTAATTATTTCGTGAACATAGCAATTGTCTGATATTTACAGCATATGTCTAGAATATTTGTAGCATATAGAACGTGAATATAGCTATCGTCTGATATTTCAGCTAATGTTCTTAATTAATGCGTTTCTGCTCATAATGTTGTACTACTCGAGTTGGTCACTTACTCAAAAACCGGTTGTAAAAAGGCTTATTATTGAATTGTTTATTTCCTAAGATTGTATATATATAATATTCTTGAACAATTTTCTTAAGAAATGCAGTATTTTCTTTAGTAAAAGACTCAGATATATAGGTTTAACCACATTCAAATCAAATCATTTTTGTTTATAGCTGCACTTATAGCCCATTTCAGTATTATTTCTGGCACAATTTTGTAATATATTAATTGTGTAAATACATGTTAGAACCAACGCGCCCGACAAATTTGAAGACTATAGTGGTCTTCCAAAACGGCCTTTAAAAAATTTGAACCTATTTCCTGCGAAACCCTATAATATAATTAAAGGTTGAAGAAGTTTCGTGTCTCGTAGTTTTATCGAAGAATAACATACGAGTTTATCAAAATATAAAAAAGTATACACGTTTAGATTTCTTCCCAGATCTCCAGGAACAACCTTCATTTTTTAATAAGGTCAGGATTGGAAATTCAGTATAGAAAGAAACGCATTTATACATTTCTAAATATTTTTATATTAGTGTGAAAGTCAAGTTTAGACCAGGAAGAAATCGATGGAGTTTTCCCATAACACAATAACCTTATTGGTTTACGTAATTTATTGCCTACAGAAACGGATTAACTTAACGGCCCTCTATATTTACCGTCGCCGGAAGATCGAGCCAATGTTATTCTATGGGGAAATTTTCTTTACAAATAACTTATTAACCAATACATATTTTTAAATTCTGTTTTCACATTCAGAAAATTCCCATCTGTTAATTTAATGGACCTTTTTTAAAAATGTATTTTTTTAACTTTTAATATTTTATTTTGAAATTGCAAAATGAAAAAAATTCCCATATTGAAAATTCGTATTTTGCAGCTTCAAAATAAACATAAAACAATTTAAAAAGTATTTTTTTAAAAAAAGATCCGTAAAGATCCGTAAGTTTAACAGCTGGGAATTTTCAGAATGTGAAAACAGAATTTAAAAATATGTATTAGTTAATAAGTTATATATAAAGAAAAATTTCCTATAGAATAACGTTAGCTTTGGCTTCCGGCGGCGGTGAGTGCAGAGGGCCCTTAGTATGCTAGGAACATTTTTAAGGCTCTGTACTTATCTTTGAAAACAAAGACAGAATTCCTATAATTGATTCATTGAAAATGAAAGCGGTCTATATTCTTTCGAAAAATGTAAAAGCTTAAATTTATGATGCAAGCTTGTCTATTTTAATTTAGAAAACACCTAATGAAATCCTAAATTCCACATTAAAGAATAGAAACGTACATAATGCATATTTTCTGAACTAGACTTAGTGGCAAACACCTCCGCCAATAAATGTCTTAAAGCATTTCATACGGAACACTACTAGACCATCAAAATAAACTTTTAAAAAAGCTGTAATTAAATTTAGTCCAGATAGACAATCTGTAACTACTTTTTTTTTTGTCTAAATCCTAAGTTAAAATATGTTGCAAGTCAATTGAATAATTGTTAATAATATTCGGGAAAAATATATAACCTGGATCTATAAATAAAATGCTTCATTAATTTATAAGTTTTAGTAATATTAGAGAACATTAATATTTATAATAAAATATAACTTTTAAATGCTAAGGAGATTTGGAGATTTGCGTGTTGCTGCAAATTCCGTTTTTGCATATAAACTCCTATTACACCGTGACATTCGTCTATTGGTGGACTACGAATATTTATGACTGAAACTGTTCAAGATAGGCTTTAATATTTAATATATAATTATATTTATACAATTTTCTCCAATTCAGACCAATGTGTATAATATAAATATTTAGAATTAATCAATATATGTATCTGTATACGATATGCATAACATAAAATTTCAAAAGGATGTAGGGTTGTAAATTTAATCTGTATTATATATGCTATAAGGAAAATGGCTTCTACATAAACAAAATATTTTTAATTAAAAAAAGATAATAATAATAATTATTTTAACATTACGTTGTGCTATCGTATTACTTATGTCAAAGCAGAGATTTTAATAGGCACATCACATTGGCAAAGAAAAGAAACTCGAAAGAAGAAGCAAATAAATGAAAATTTTATAAAAGGACATCATAGGCGGAGGATGAAGAATAAGTTTTCTAAAGTAAAGAGTCGAAATAAATTGGAGCACTAATTAAGCTTTTTAGATAATAAAGATCAAAGTTTATTAAATTTTGTTTATTGCTTTTGTTTTTCTTTACCTTTTCTTTAATTTAATCTTTATTTTTACGCATTCATTCATTAAATGTTTAGTAATATATTTAAAATTATTTTTTTCAAGAATATACTGTTTCAGTTAAAAAGAAATAATTTGTTTCGGAACAAAGTTTTAAGTCTGTCTTAATGAGAATAATTAGAGGCTTCTAAAAAGTTAGTAATAAAACCAAAGGATAATGAATATGTCTTTATTAATATCTCTTTTTATATGTCCTTTATAACATGTTGAAACTAATAAATTCTTTTTCAGCATGAAAGTTTGATATGTATAATTTCAAGATACATTTTATATCTGATTCAGAAAAAAAAAAAAAATATTGCAATTTTGTATTCGGTTACACAATTGGTGAATTTATAAATACGTATATAAATACACTATCTACTAATTAGAAGTTGTACACTTTTGAATTTAGAAAATTTTGTCAAATATCTAGAAAAGTTTTTTAGCAATCATTTTGAAACATTGGTAGTGTAAAGAACGTATCATACATTATATATTTCAACAAAATCTGTGTCCTAAAGAAAAAAAAGAGACCATTTTTTTTTTTTTTTTTAATTCAAAATGTTTTGGAATACCCTGTAAAAAGTAAAGCTTTAAATGTATTTTCGATGTAGCATGGATGTTCGAACGTTGATTCCACATTCATATCCCCCTCCCTGCTCAAAAAGTCGACTCTTTGCCAAAGAGCAGTTGAGATCTTGGAATTATTTCTTTCTTATTCAGTTTTCTTGTTTCGCATTGTATCATGACGTGCGTTCTTTTTCTTGTGCTTGAAATATAAAAAAAATATGTTTTTCATAGCTTCGTTTTCAGAGAAAGAAAATTATAAAAATTCACGACAAGCTGAAAGCTTGCTAAAATATAAATTACATCAATAATCCTGCTTAAATGCGAACTACTTTAAATATCATCTGTAAATGGAACTTTTATATTTTTAAAGTTTATACAATAAACTTTTGAAACTGCTCTCCAAGTTTTTGACATTATATGTGTGTGCATGAATCATTGGTTAGAAACAAACATTTTGTTGATGTCTAGAAACCAGGAATGATTATAATACACCGTGAAAAAGCTTTAGATTTTAACCTTCATTTAGTGAATTTTTGAAATAGAAACAAATGGAACAAAATGAGTGGCTTTTCTGCATTTGGATTTAATATTTTGGAATGGCTGCCTGGATATTTGACCAAATAAGCAATTTCTTTATAAATTATACTCGCATAGCATTAGTAATATATATATATATATATATATATATATATATATATATATATTAAGTATTTATTTATTTTGTATCATTTGTTCAATATGGGATTAGAGAAGTTAAATTATTGGCTTAATTGCTTAAATTATTGGTTTATTGGCCGAAGATTTAGAGGATACAAAAAGTGGTGAGTTTATTGAAATTAAAGAAATCATAAACGAACAAGAAATTACATTAAAAAATTTAAATTCTGAAATTGAAAATTCAATAACAGAAATGAAAGAATATGAAAAGAATATCGCAGCAAGCGGTAAATATAATGAACAAATATTCTCAGCAAAATGTAAGATAAAGTTACATTTGAATAAAGGTAAAAATTACGTTGTCAATGAAATTATTTAATTTGTTTTGTCAGTGAAACCCAAACAAACCCTGTTCGGCGGTTCGATTACCGAAATTAAGTCTTCCTAAATTCAATGGACAAATCGAAAAATAGTTTGAATTTTTAGACTGTCTTGAATATTCTATATATTTGAATAGAAACCTCTCAAAGATAGGGAAGTTTGCTTATTTAAAATCACTTTTAATAGATAAAGCATATAGTGTAATTGAAGGGTTTTCACTGACGGAACAGAATTATGATTCCTTTACATAAATGTTAAAAGAGAGATTCGGTAAAGCAGATGCTGTAATTAATGCTCACATGAACATTTAATGCTCACGCAAAATGTTTTCTTCAAATTTAAGTGCTTTAAGGAAGTTTGTATGATATTTATGAAGTTAATATTCGTAGTTTATCTAATTTAGGTGAAACAAAAGGGTTGTACGGGCATTTAATTAATCCAATTTTGTTAAAATTATTGCCAAATGGTTTACTTCTAGAGTATTACAAACAAAATTATGCTAAATATGATTCTGATGTATCAGATTTAATTACTTTTCTTAAATCTGAGACAGAATCCAGAGATTTTTTTTTCTCTATGATGAGTTTTAGAAATACTCTATGATTTTTAAATAAAAATAAATATGAAAATAGTAACAGAAAATTTATGAATGAATTCTGATGCAAAATTTGTGTGTATATTTTGTAAAAATTATGAACATACTTCTTTTGAGTGTTTTAATTTAAATAATGAGAGGAAAAAGTTAAAGTTATAAAGGGATGGCAGATTTTATAGATGTTTTCTTAAATCTCATTTATCGTCACAGTGTCAAATTAAATTAGAACCTTTCAAAAAATATAAAGGCACTGGTCTTAACAAATTATTTTGCTTTCAAAAATTTCTGAAACAGGAAGTTACGGATAACGCTATTATTTCGAATTCTCACTGTAATTAAAAAAAAAATTCTAATCAGGCGGTGTTATTGAAAACATGTTGCGTAATCGCACAATCTAAATCAAAAGGTTGTAAGAATATTATTGGATTTCGGAAGTCAAAAAAGTTTTATAATTTAAAGAATTAGACCGTGAACTAAAGTTGACTTTCTTAAGAAAAGGGCATTTAACTGTTTTTACTTTCGGAATTAAGAAAGGTAAAAAAGAGGAATTCTATGTTTTTGATACATAATTGGGCAGCAAAAAAAAAAAAAAAAAACTCATCGTTCCATGCATGTTGAAGTATTAGCTACAGTCTTAATTACCGCGACCACATTGAAAAGCCGAAAGGGAGAACAAGAAATTGCAAAATATATTAAAAATAAAAATTGGAATTTAGAAGATAATTCGTTAAATTAATCCAAAATTAATATTTTACTTGGAGCAGATTACTTTTGTAAAATACAGAGGGTTCTCGTTGAAGAATTTAGTGAGAATTTATATGACGCTAATACTATTTTCGGCTATACTGTAGTGGGAAAGTTAAATTATAGTGGTACAGAAATAATTAATTCGCATTTTGTATCTGTAAATAAATTTGATAATTTCGATTTGCAGCGTTTTGGGGATTTAGTATCCCTTGGAATATGTGATAATAAGGATGATTTTCGTTCACCGAGAAATACAGAAATTATTATTTCTTTTAAATAAAATTTAAAATTTGTTAATGGAAGATATGAAATCCAATTTTTGTGGAAAGAAAATAAAAACGAATTGAAATCAAATTTTGAGATAGCTAAAAATAGAATTTGGGGATTAAGGGCCCTCTTCAATCACCGCCGCCGGAAGCCGAAGCTAATGTTATTCTATGGGAAATTTTTCTTTACAAATAACTTATTAACTAATCTATATTTTTAAATTCTGTTTTCACATTCTGAAAATTCCCAGCTGTTAAATTGACGGACCTTTTTTAAAAAATTATTTTTTAAATATTTTATATTTTATTTTGAAGCTGCAAAAAACGAATTTTCAAGATGTGAATTTTTTTCATTTTGCAATTTCAAAAAAAAAAAAAAATAAATAAATAAATAAATAAAAAAATAAAAAAATAAAATACATTTTTAAATAAGATCCGTCACTTTAACAGATGGGAATTTTCTGAATGTGAAAACAGAATTTAAAATGTATTAGTTAATAAGTTATTTGTAAAGAAAATTCCCCCATATAATAATATTAACTCGGGCTCCCGGCGACGGTAAGTGAAGAGGGCCGTTAAACACAAAATTGTGTAAAAATGAATGTCTACGAAATGAATAGGAAAAAAAATTCGATGAACAAAATGAATTGGGTTTATTTGAAAAATGTCAATTTGATAAAAATGAAACTGATGTTTTTTTTTTCCCAATTGATTCAAACGTCGGCAAAATTATGCAGTTTTTTTTTTTTTTTTTTTTACTCCGCAAAATCATACATTGAGGTCGTTGGATATAAACTTCGTTTATTTTTGGCAACACAGACACATATTCCAGAGATCATCCACAAATTAACAAATAAAACTTAATTATAATCATAAAATTAAAAAAGAAATAAATAAAAGAAATCTTAAAAAAAAAAAAAAAAAAAAAAAAACATAAATTATGTCTAAAGGCAGCCAAATAACTGCATATTACTGAAATCAGTTAAAGACAAATATTTCATTTTGAAATTAATTGCTATTAAACATAAGTTAAATCAAGTATTGGCCAAAGAATGCTGCATAAAAAAAAAAAAAAAAAAAAAAAATCATCCATTTCGGCAGCATGATACAAATTTTCTGGATTTGTGAAGAAACAATCACATATTTCAGAAATCATTATTGAAAGGCGATATCCGTCGATATGAGCTTTATTTATTTTATTTATTTATTTATTTATTTAAAAATAATTCACTATATTTTAATTTTTTTTGTGTTAATAACTATATTGTTTTTGGCCCAAATCCGCCCACCATGTTGATAGACTCAGCCCGACTATTATAAAAATAACAACAGTAATGATAATAATAATATAATAAATCCTGAGAAAATATTCGTGCATCTCTATTGTAAAACAAAAGAAAAAAAAACTACAAAGACAAAGAAAATAAAAACTGATGTATACTGATAATGTTGGTGTATGACAATTTACAGCAACAATAAAGTAAAAATAACGAGTGTTATGAAATATTGTCATTGTAAAATAAATAGAGACAAAACAACAATTCTGAAGAATACTTAAAACTATCATAAGTATGTCCTCCACCTTTAGGTAAGGAGGTACCAATTGTACGGCCATTGAGAGAAGTACTTGACCTTTCAAAATTTGTATGTTATAGAAATTGATATAATGATATTTTCCTTTGAAAATATTACAAAGGAAATAAACAATTAAAATTAGAATTAAATTTCTGGAGTTGGATTTTTTTTTAATGCTATTTTAATAGCTATTAATTGGTAAGAATTGTTTCAAGCAGCTCATTGTCGGAAATATCATTCTAAAATAATATACATATTAGTGCAGACCATTCCATGTAAATTTAGGTAAATTTGCGGGGAATAATTATCTGTTAATATTATAATTTTACTAATTGAATTGTTATCTGAAAACATCCTATTACTGTGATAAAAATAAAAGGCCTAATACTGTACAGTGATGGAAAGAGTCAACGTAGTACATTCATATAAACTGTATGTTTAACATATAATGCATATGAAATAGAGTGAAACCAAATTTTGTGTCCTTTAAATTAATTTTGTCTAAACTAGTTTGTGTTTTGTGATTAGAACATTTGTCAGATAAGCTTAACTTTTTTTCCTCGCAGTCCCATTATTATTATTATTATTATTATTATTATTATTATTCCGATAATTTTAGATGAGCAATTGTTTTTAACACGTGTATAGATCAAATTGACAAAATATATAAAAACACAACACTTCACACGTTAAAATCCAAGACAAAAGACTTAGTTTAAAAATTTACAGTATTAAAGATAAAATGAACATCACGACGTCACGACGTTTCGTCCAAGCATTGTTGCTTGTGGGCATCTTCAGGTTTAGTTCGCTTATTGCCAGCGTCTTGATGCTTTAATATATGTAGAATGGGTTGCCATATTAAAGGATCAAGACGCTGGCAATAAGAGCACTAAATCTGAAGATGTCCACAAGCTTGGACGAAACGTCGTGATGTTCATTTTATCTTTTATACCGTAAATTTTTAAACTAAGTCATTTGAATTGTATTTTAACGTGCGAAGTGCTGTGTTTTTATATGTATTGTCAATCCGAGCATTTAAAAAAAAAGAATAACTACTATTATGATCAAAAATAAATTGAAAAGCAAAGAAAAATAAATTAAAACTCGTTATGACATTTCAATAGTCTTATGTAATTAGGGATGGGACTTGATTCTATTAAATATCTGCAATAATTTTATCAGATTACTTAGAGCATCTCAACTAGTAATATTTCTTTCAAAATATGGCTTTATCAAAGATTAATGAAAAGTACATGTTCACAAATAATCCCAGTGATAAACATTAAACAGCATCAGTTATTCTAAATCTTTAAATAAGTATTTAAAAACTTTTGATTATTGTGCAAGATATTTAGTTTTAACTGTTCGATAATTCTCATACTTTACATAATTATTTTAAATAGTGTCTTTTGCATGCTTTTATTTTTAATCGCTTTCTGAATGATGTTATTAAAATTATTTGTTTAAGATAAACTTATAGTAAATCGGTAATCTTATAAAAGATTTTAATAGCATTTCATGACAAGTGAAACTAGTTAACAGGATTGTATGAAATTTAGAATTTAGCTGTGGAACTTTACTTTATCAAAATTAATATGAAAATAATTTTTTCAATAAATCATATTTTAAAAAGTAATATTTATCAAAACATTCTTAAAAAGAAATATAAAATTTGACAATTTATGAAATTTTATATTAATTTATTTTAAACCAAAAGTTTAAATTTTCTTATAACGATTACAATTACCTTATTTAAACAAGTTCAAAATGTATAAAAATAATCATTAATGTTAAAACTTATAAACATTAACTGTGTAATTTGTTTATACACTCAGATTTAACCGTTTAAGATATAAAGAGTTATATTTTAATCGATACTTAATTATTATTCAACGAATTTCACATTTTCCAACTATATTTAAATAAATATTTAAAAATAATATTTAAGTTACAATTATCTTATTAAAAATATGTGAAAGCTGATACATTAAATTTAATGATTAAGATGTTTGTCTGGCGGCCACGTTAACATGAACTTTATAATTTTAGAGATATTCCAAATCTTTCCGTCGTAGTTCAACAGTCGAAAGCAAAATTATTGAAGCGAAAGCAATAATTGATATTTAAAAGATATTCACCTAATACAGTTTGGTAAGATAATATTTGTCGAGTCATGATTTTAGACTTCATGCTGACGACAAAAAAATGAAGTTGATGATAAATATTAGCAATCCAGTTAAAAAGAAAATAATAATAATAATAATAATAATAATAATGTGGATGTGTGCTTCAATAAATTTGCCATCAACTGTAAGTTGCTCGAATAGGAATGAAATGAAACAGTTTAAGAATTTTAAAAACTAAATATAAAATATATAAATGATATTTGTGCAAAAAATAAAAAAAATAAAAAATAAATAACGTAAATAAAACCTTTTTAAACAATTACAACAAAATATTATTGTAAACAATTATAATAAATATATGGATGATTGATTGATTGATGGGTTTAACTTCGCAGTAGTACTGTGCAATGGGTAATTGGCGACGGTCTCAGAATAAGAGAAATAATTGAAAAAATATTATTTTTCTTGTCACTTGATAAACATGTACATAATATTATAAAATATTATTAAACAGACAATTAAAATAATTTGTTTGGTCACAAAAATTCGTAAATTGAAATAGCTCGCATTTACCTTAATCTTCGATGATCATCATAGGAAAATCATGAAACGCTTGGGAACTCTGGATTGAAGCTATGTTGAAACATTTTAACGATAACAGATAAAATTATAATTAAAATTTTCTTTACAACTTAGAAATAAGCATAATTTTACGATAACTTTTCTTAATATTTTTATAAACATAAATGTAGTATCATTTGTGATAATATACTTGGTTACTCTACAAGAGCCAATAAATATTTAATCTTTAGTCTGTCTTTTAGTATTTAGATACCGAAAAAATATATATATCAGTAATGTAAAACAGTAAATCTTAAATTGAAATTCATTGATTTTATTTGTACATCTATTTACATTTTTTAATAATTGTGAAATAATGACAAATTTAGAGAACATGAAACTTTTCTTTTAATTATAAATTAAAATACCTAAAACAGAACTTAATAATAAATGAAAAATATCTGCTAGTGCTCGGATACTTTGACTGCCGAATGTAAAGTAACGGGATTTATCGAAACTACTACCGTTTCCCACCTTGCGGGGACAGAAGGCAAAGACACCTTTGTAAGTATAACTCTGCTCAAAATTACTTCACAGTGAAGAAACTGCACATGAGGAGACTACGCATACGTACAAATAAAATATTATATGTGATTTAGGTAATTTCGATTTTTAAGGGAAAGGAGGGGGGAAATCGGTTTTGGCTGGAAATTTTGTAAATTCCTGATTCTTGAGTAGAACTTTACCAAACGTTTGGTGCTTGAATTGTTTATATGTATCTGACAACCAAAGTGACGGGATTTATCGACCCCCCCCCTTTTTTTTTACCCTGGAGGCAGAAAGCAAAAAAAGTTTGGAAGCATAACTCGGCCCCAAATTACTTCACGGTGAAGAAATTGCGCATTAAGAGAATAAAGTTGAGTATAAATAAAACATTATGTACGATTTTGGAATTCTTGATTCTTGGAGGAGGAGGAGGGGGAAATCCTTTTTAGGGGGAAATTTCAGAAATTCCGGATTTTTGAGTAGAGTGGTACTAAAAATGGTACAAATGAATTGAAAACAGTCATATGTCTTCTATTATTAAAGAAAAAAAAAAACTGCTATTAAAGAAAAAATCGCTGCATAGTTGGTATTACTTCTTTTAAAGTTTTCTATTATTAAAGAAAAAAAAAAAAAAAAAAAAAAAAAAAAAAAAACCTTTTTTTTTGTGTGTGTGTGTGAGGGGGAGAGTTACGATGGAGAAAATTCGAGACCCCCATATAGTGCTAAATTTGTCTTGGGAAAATTATAGGATCTGCGATCACGTAAATTGTTTATATATATCCGACATTTATTGCAACGGGATTTTACGAAATTCTCTCGTACCCCTCTTGGGGTAGGTTGGCTGAAAACACGTGTAAAAACACGCTTTCCCTTTTGGATTCGCCTTAAATTATCTTTGAATGACGGATTTTCGTGTGTGTATGTTAATTAAATGTAAGCATTATGGTGGAATTTTAAAAAACCTAGAAATTACCCGCTGGAGAAGGAGTAGTAAGAAGCGGGTAAGTTGCTGCCGAAGGCAGTGGGGACACACACTCTTCATGTTGCGAGCGAGAAAAACCTCTACCAAATACAGCGGGAAGTTAGGCTATCAATAATGACATGTGATTTTCACAATTCATTTACGTAAGTCTGCTAGTTTATTACATGTCAATAAGAAATAGAATTTTTACAGGGGCACATTTTACGAATTGTACTGTCTAGAAAAAAGGGAAGAAAGAATAGGTGTCAATATGTGATCAGTCAATAATAAAATATTTTACATAATTAAATACATCTGATTTTTAATAACAAAGTAAATACCTATCAACCATATTTTTAATTACTGAGTTTGTAATAATAATAATCAATATATATTAATCAGACGATATAATCCAACAAATAAACTAGATAAGATATACTCTATGTCTACTGTAATACATTCTGTTGGAAGTTATCTGATTCCTTGATATATTGAATTTCTGCTTTAATCACGAAATAATGTTACATCGTTGGCCTTCTGCGTAGTAAAGCTACGATCTGCATTCGTGTGATTTAATCTGTTTTGTGAAGAAAAGATCACGCTGAGATTGTAACAGAATGCTTGATTAGTTATTGAATAGAAGATTAAAGTATAAACCTCCAAGGCAAGCGTGATTCATAAACTGTAATGTATTGAGCATATTCTCTGAAAGAATTAAAATGGAGTCAAATGGTTTTAATTCTATGAAACATGTTTCAATTTGTTCATGCAGGATGTGTAAGCAAATGTAGGAAAAATTATTTCATGTCAAAATTAATAGTTTTCATTTTCATTTATATGATAATTAAAACCTGAGACAAGTTTAATAAATGTAATTAATATGAGAAAGACATATGTTAATTCTGTATATATCATTTTTTATTGAAATTACGTAAAAAGTAAAATATAGGTTAGTTTTTAACCTACATTAATCATGTAAAATGTTCGAAATTCTAGAAATACGGAGGAATTATTCATGTACAAAATAAATTTTCTTTAATTTTTATTCATTAGATTTCTTATAAAAATTACTGATGAAATTTTACATTTTAAAATTATTGCAACGTCATATGTTATATCCTTTTATGCTTATTATGTATGTATTTCTTGTTTTTTTCTGACGACATAAGTAGAAAATAAGACGTTTTATACTTTTTTCTTTATTTATTATTAAATATTGTAATATATATTCAGCATGGGAATTTTTTATTTAATTTTCTTCATTATTTCTTTAGTAACATATTTATAAGCCAGTTGATGTTTTAAATATTTATTATATATATATATATATATATATATATATATATATATATATATATATATATATATATATATATTTATTTAATTTTTAAATTTTATATTATATAGCTCAAAACACTCTTTTAAGTAAATTTTCTACAACAAAATGTTTTGATTAATAAATTTAATTATAGAATAATTCATCCATTTTAATTTAAACTTGGGAATTTTTGCGAAAATCTATAATCATTTCAGTTTCATTTATGAGCAGTACATAAATAAAGGATATTTATTTTATTAAAAAATATATATTTAGATTATATATATATATATATATATATATATATATATAAATAGAACACATTTTAAAACAGAGTAATGCAATTGGAAAGCAAATATATACATAGCATAAAAAACTAATTAAATGTCAAAGTATTAATAATTATAATATTTTTATGAACATGTTTTTTTCTTTCCATAATGTATGCATGAAAATGTTGATTTTAAAATATAGTACATTAGTTATGGAAAGCACTGGAATTGGTAATAATTTTAGATCTTCGGAAATTGCTATTGGTCTTGAGGTTTGAAGATCTAAAAAATCGCAAAATCCTGTGGTTCGCTGTAGAAAAAAAAAAAAAAAAAAAATTGTAAAATCACGGTATTTGACCATATATTTTTAGGGGAAATGACAGTTTTGCTACCTAAACGGTCATAATCCGTAAAATAATATTTTGGAAGCATATTTTGGAAATAACCGTATAATTTTATGGGAAATGACCGTTTTGCTGGCTAAACGGTCGTAGCCCGTAAATTGATGTTTTGAAAGTATAATTTTTTGAATTTTTACGAGAAAAAGCCGTTAATCTACGCAAATTGCTCTTATCTTTCACCAAACCATTTTCTTGTGAGAAAATCTCTTCAAATGCTATCATTTCAGTGACATCAAGAGAAAATTCCATTTTCTTCCATTTTCAAACTGAAATTATGATTGTTATTTATACTAATTGAATGTGTTTAATTATGCACGCATGACGCATAGAAACATCCATTGGTTTTTAATAAGCTATTGTTTTCTTAATATAATTCAAAAAAATTCCATCTGACTGAAACTGAGTAATTGATATTGATGAAATTGATTTCCTTTGTCTACTAACACGAAAACATTAACACGTTAATCGCCACGATAATATCAGAAAAATTTTCGCATGCGCCATGGTAACTTTATTAGACAATCTATATATTAATAGGCAAGCATAAAATTTGTTGTCCCTTTTTAAGATATTAATTATGGGAGTAGAGGGTTTAAAATGGTATCATTCGAAAGGTATGGTTAGCCGGAAGGTGCGAATACAAATATTATTTTCTTAGGATGCCAAGAAGGTATATAAAAATACATTTATTTTTTATGCATTTTCCCCCATTTTTCCCTTTTATACACGTATTCCTTCACATTAAAAAATACCTAAAAGTAGAAAGTTGTTAAATCTGGCAATTTCATAAAGCTCAAATAAAACCATAGACACAGTAATTTGTATAATGTAGCATCACTATACGCAAGCGAAGTGATGACGTCACTGTCTGTCCATGGAGCCATGTAAAAGATTTTCTATGTTAATTGTCCATTGAGTTTTTTGTAAAAAATTATTAAAAAATAACGGAAATTATCTGCCGATTTTACTTCCGATATTTGGGTATAGTTATATATAAGTTACTGTCTACATGTGTTTGATTGAGTTATTTTTTCTGTAAAATTGATAAAATTTTAATTTAAAATCACAAAACTCCAGAAAAAAAAAAAATGGCAAACTTCCAGTTTCGAATGTAAACATAAACATTTCATTTCAAAGGGTGATATTTAAACAATAAATATTCAACTAATATACTAAATAAAAGGAAAATGGATTTGTTACTAACTGCTGCATGTATAAGTAGACGATACGGAAAAAATTCCGATTTCCGTTTTTTGCTGAATTTACATGTTTTGAGCTTTCTTTACGTTTCAATTAACTGAAATTGGCTACTTATTTTTTAAAAAAGTGTCTTTATTGCTAGCGTTTGTTGGTAGAAGAAGCAAGTAGAAGATTCATAAAAACTTTTGATTTCCGGTTTTCGATGAATTTACACGTTTTGAGATTTCCTTGCATTTTAATTAAGTGAAATTAGTGAAATTGACTACTTATTTTTATTTTTTAAAAAGTGGATTTATTATTCTTTCCTCTGCATATATAAGTAGAAAATATAAGATTCAGAAATGTTTTAGATTTTCGGTTTTCGATAAAGTTACACGTTTTGAAATTTCCCGAACTCAATTCGACCATTTTTAATAAATATCTTTTTTTTTTTTTTTTTTTTTGTTCAAACACTGTACTTTATGAACCAATCGAATTAATTTAACAGAATTTGATACTTGGTTGGACCTTGGTCTGACATGGTACCAATTAGCGCCTGGGCTGTATCACACAACAAGGGGCGTTTTCACGTTGCGATTTTCTCTCATTTCAGGAAAGGCTAACATCTACAAAGAGAAATAGTTATATTAAGTAAAACTCTGCTGATTCAGTTAGAGTGAATATTGGCAAACAATTGCCGCAGCTGTGTTGCAATCGCATTCCGTTTAGGACAAGGCAATAACTTTGATTTGCCTCGCTTTGCAAAAAAATGGTCGAGTTTCGACCACTGGGCGATACTAGTTTAGTTAAAAATGCGTGTTAAAAATGCGTCAGGCACATATGACTGACATGGCGATTAACATGTTAATAATTACTCGGAGTATATCATATTCATTTTAGGGTTATTTCCTAGTTAAAAATGCGTGTTAAAAATGCGTCAGGCACATATGACTGACATGGCGATTAACGTGTTAAAAAAGAAAGCTAAAATGGTTTCTGGATTTCAAGCCAGATTGCTAAAACACAAACTACAACTTAATAACTGTTTTATCCACTAAACGCATTTTATTAATTTTTAATTTTTAATTTTTTTAATTTTTTTTTTAAGCATACAGCATTCTAATTGCACTTAACACTTTAGTTAAGCCTTAGAAAACGGAAAATTTTAATGTTGTTTCAACAATGCATTTTTTACAATATGCAAAAATAAAATTTATTTCAATATGAAATGAATATGTAACTAACCATTTGAATGCAAGTCTTACGATTATTATGTATGATTTTCACTGTTAAAAAACAAAGCTGTTTTATCTGAATATGACCATCAGATATGTACATTATATCATGTATAGCAGGTTCTGCTCTCGAAATACTTCATACCTTTCTTTATTCAATGGATTTTGATTTTGGGAATAAGGTCGATTGACTGCTATAGGTCCTAGACCAGAGGGAGAGTGCCCTCCGTGGGGGTCTTTCTAAAGGACCTAGCCAGTTACTCAAGTTTCGAAGAAAACCACGGAAAACTCCAAACGGCTAGGCCCACGAGCGCGACCAGTGATCGAGCCCGGCACCTTATGTCTACCAGCTTTGAGCGTAGAACCTCTCGGCATAAAAAATATTTTATTTTAAGATTATTTTAAAATCTAAATTTTCTATTTTTGACAAAATTAAGACGTCATTCAATTCTCATATTGAAAAAACAAAAGCTTTTTTTCCCCTATAAAGACTACGATGCTGAATTTTGTGAAAGAAAACCTAACTGTTTTTCGAAATCATTTATATTTGTAAACGGACTTGATTGGATTTGAGAATAAGGCCTATTGACTGCTGTAGGTCCTAGGCCTGAGGGGAAGTGCCCCCTGAGCGGTCTTTCTGAGGGGTCCTAGCCCATATTTACCTAAGTGTTGGAGGAAGCCACGGAAAACTCCGAACGACTAGGCCGATGAGCGCGATCTGTGATCGAGCCCGCACCTCACGTCTACCAGCTTTGAGCGCAGAACCGCTCGACCGCTGGTGGGCTCCCTTCAATGGAATACAGCTTAAAAAAAAAAGAAAAAAAAAACTCTTCTGCTATTCTAAAAAGTGCAAATACATAAACACAGTTCATAAACACAGTTTGAAATCGGCTTTATAATGAAAACCTGTTTGGATGAATAAGAATTATGCTCTAGTTATTTCTTCTTTGCACCCACTACTGAAACCATAAAGATCGAAAACCATGAAAAAAAAATCGTATTAATTGGAGATACAAATTCTCTGTATTTATGTAAAATATTTATTATTATTATTCAAAGGTTATTCTGCGTCTCGGTTAATTTTCAGAAATCTCACATAGTTTTCAAAAGTTTCATTTGTTTTTTGAAAAAGGGTGAGAAATTCTCACTCATTATTTACCTCTAATGTGAACCTTGAAAGAAGACTACCTCTTTAGTGCTAGTGTTTACGAATAACCCACCAGCGGCTAAGCTGTTCAGCGCTCAAAGCTCGTAGATATGAGGTGCCGGGCTCGATCACAAGTCGCGCTCGACGGCCTAACTGTTCGGAGTTTTCCGTGGTTTCCTCCGAAACTTGTGTAAATACGAGCTAGGACCCCTCAGAAAAACCCCACGGAGGGCACTCCCCCTCAGGCCTAGGACCTACAGCAGTCAATCGGCCTTATTCACAAATCCAATCACGGCCGTTTTCAAATAAAAGTGATTTCGAAAAATAGTTAGATTTTCTTTCACAAAATTCAGTATCGTAGTCTTTATAAGGAAAAAAAAAAAGCTTTTGTTTTTTCAATATGAGAACTGACTGACTTCTTAATTTTGTCTAAAATAGCAATTTTATATTTTAAAATAGTCTTAAAATAAAATAATTTTTATGCATACTTTGAACGTTTACAATTTAATCACTGTAAAAAGTTTCTGTAAAAATAAAGCACTTTTTTTAACATAAATACAGCATAGGCTGCTGTAAATTTGTACAGCTAGTTCTGTAAAAATAACTGAAGATTTGTTAGTTCACATTGTGCTGTAAATCGTTTAAAAATTTTTCCAGAAGTCTTTTTGTGCGTATGAGAAGATTTATCAACTAGTCAGTTCTGATGTTGACTTTATTGCTTTTTGAGAAGAAATATGTCTCTGATCCCAACGGCGCAGGTGCCAAAGCGCTGGCCTCTGACACAGGTGATTTTGAGTTCGAATCCCGGGCTGCCCAAGACGGTTTACTTCACATGAAAATTAGTATATTAGGTTTTGCGTGTAAACAAATAAATAAGTTTTATAGTGTTGTGGATTTCTCCCTGCACGCATGTGTAATAATTGCAAGAAACTTTTTTAAAGCATTCGAGAAACTGAAACTTTAACTTTTAATTTTACGGTTAATGCTACTTTTTTTACAAGTTGGTTGTATATTTCATCACAACGAAAAATTACTGGCGATACATCATTCATCATCTAAATGTATTTTTACGGGCTTTGGCTGGAATCTCTGCTGTGGGGCTTTGCCCCTAATTTTACTGCAGCATTTTTTACAGTGTTTATTCGTTTATTAAACGATTATTAGCAAGTTATTAATTTCTTTTTTAGCCTTTGTAGAAATTATTAGAAGCATGAATTATTGTAAAGAAGCTGAAACTGTTTTCTTAATCACTTATATTACTGATTAAAACCTCTATAGCGTTCATGCAAGTACATTAAAATTACCAGTAGTTATCTGTACATTGTACCAGTTTCAATATTCTAATTTCAAATGCATTAATTTTAGTTCCCCATCATACTATAGGTATGGGGAACTTAGGTAATCGTGAAAATTTTCGACGTCGGCTTTTTGACGTTTTTACACGTTTTCAGGTGTGAAGAATCCGAAAATGACAAAATTTGTATGATGTCTGTCTGTAGGGTGTCTGTTAGTCTGTTAGTGGGTTAGTGTGTTAGTCCGTTAGTTTGTTAGTCTCTGTACACGATATATCAAGAACAAATTGTCGCAGAGAAGTCAGATCAGATTTAAAATATTACTTTCAACACTGGCAAGAACCCTATTCATTTGCAACATTCGAATTTAAAAATTTCAGCAGTTATTCGAAATTTACGATTTTCTTAGCATGGGAGAATAGGACAAAATTTCACTTAAACGTGCATTAAATGGAAACTTTTTACTGTAAAAATGTCAGATCAGTTTTAAAAAAGCAGTTTTGATGCCAGAATGAACATCAGTAACTATAAATATGCTACTTTGAAAATTTCGCAAGTTATTGGAAATTTACGAATTTCTTAACATGGCAGTAAAGGGCAAAATTTCACATAAAAGTCAATTTTGAGAGATATTTTCATCGTAAAGATCTCAGACTACTTTTGAAATATTATTTAGGACACTGGCATTAATATTAATGACTATGAATTTTCCAATATAAAAATTTCGTAAGTTATTGGAAATTTACGAATTTCTTAACATGGCAGTATAGAGCAAAATTTCACATAAACGTCAATCTTGAGGGATATTTTCATCGTAAAGATGTGAAACCACTTTCGAAATATTATTCAGGATACTGGCTTGAATATCAGACTATATGATTTTTCCAATTTAAAAAATTCGTAAGTTATTTGGAATTTACGATTTACTTAACATGTCAGAATAAGGCAAAATTGAGCATAAACTTCCATTTTAAGGATCATTAATACATTAGACAACTTCAAAATTTTTATGATATTTGTTTGAACATGATTGGATACAAATATTCTAATACGGAAATTTCGTAAATTATTCGTAATTTACGATTTTATCAATATAGCGAAATTGTAAATTTTTCATATAAATATGAATTTTGAGGATTATTGCATTGGAAATAATAGCATGAAAACTAAACAACGGAATTCCCCCTGATAAAATAAATTAATAGATTAGAATAAGATAAATATATCGAAGTGAACGGTGGATAGCCTATTAGGCGGGGATTTCTTTCTGTCACTGTATCAAGCTTTGGCCAAATTCATTTCTTTTAACATTATTATAAAATGTCTCGCACTAGAAATTTATGAGAACATAAATATGATGGGGAACTGAGCAGTGTCTACCTATGCCAACTAGTTTAAGTTTTTAAAATTTAACTTCTTAACATGAAAGTACAGACAAATTTTCACATGAAGGGGCATTATATTTATTATTCTTATCAATATTAGTTCAGATTTATTTAAAAATTAAATTGACTTTTGAAGAAATCTATTTAGTGTTCCCAGTTTAATTTGTGAACTAAATAAGGTATAATAAACCTAAATGTCAGTTAACATAGCAGAATAATGTAAAATTTCGCATAATAATGTATTATAGTAATATCCTCATTCTAAAAAAGTGAGACTCGTTCAAAATATTACTTATGCTACTGGCGTTATGATACTGGTAAGATATTACCCTAACAGCACACCTCATCCACAAGACATCCTCAGGATATCCTATTGGTAAAAGTACATCCAATGGACATACTCAGGATGTACTGTGGATAAATGTGCTGTTAGGGTATATGGAATATAAACATACCACTTTAAAAACTTAGTAATTTATATAAAATAAAATTTTTATAACATGACGTAATTTGATGATACAATGTATAAGTTTGAATTATTGCAATTATGGCATAGAAAAACATGGAAAAGTGTAAAGTCTAAAGAACGAAACTGTAATTAGTATAAATATTCAATAAATAAGAAAAATGAAAATACAGTGAAACTGAGGGACAATTAATACGTGGGTAAGATATTTTAATTTCTGACCGTACCAGACGATCAACCGAAACGATCTTATAAATGTAGCCGTTATCGTGTAAGCGAGTTAAAAAGATTAATGAGGATAAATGCTTGAAGATTTAGCAAAAACGTTCTAAACAATACGTTTAAATCGTACACATTAATTATTATACAATTTATCGTAATTGCAGAAGATTAGTCACCAAATATTAAGGTTCTATCTTACAGCATACGCATTAATTATAAGATTTAGTAATTATGGCAAAATCGTTAAACAATTGTTGATAAATGAATCTAAAATCTTGGAACACTAAGTGTAATACATATTACTTAATAAAGGAGGAAAAAAAAAAACAATATACCTAAATTATTTATATTTTTGTAAAAAAAGCTTGATGAAATAAAAATTTCAAAAAATGTTAGAACATAAACATTAGGGTTGGCCGAAAAATTTATACTTCACAAACACTTCTTCTAATAGCAATAAAAAAGTTGTACTCTGACATCCTCAAGAAGGGAAAATAATAAAAATATTCTGGTGTGTCACTCACACGACTTTCTCTTACCCTGAAATTTAATACTATAAATACAGGTTGGAGATCAAGAGGTAAGATAAAGAGTACTTTTATGTAAACCTATGTTAAACAATTCAAATTAGGCTTCGGAAGAGTTTTGTATGATAATTAATTCTGTGTGAGGGGGGCTACTGCCTCCCTAAACACCCCGTTTCATTAATGCACCTACATGTATATAGAATTTAATTCAATTATTAAAAAATAATTCTGTTTTTTTTTTTTTTTTTTTTTTTTTTTAATAATTTATTAAAATCATTATTTAAAAAATTATCTTTTATGATAATGCAGACGATTTCCATATTAGAGAAATAGTATAATACTAAATATCCAGAAAAAAAATCCATTTTATTCTCAAAAAAAAAAATAAATAAATAAAAAATCGATAAATTTGTTTTAAATTATCGCAGATTCATGGTTCAAACATTCGTTTTAAAGGTATTGGCGAGCTCTTTTGAAAGATACACATCATGAAAATTTACTCACCTCGAGGGGGGAGATGAGGCTCCTACATACACATTTTTATTTTTCCCAGTTGACTATCTCTATTACAAAAAATATATATTCGTTTCATTTGGCTTAGTGCCATCTATAGATGTTAAACACTTCTTACCTGCAATTAACCTCATAGACGTAATGTATTTGAATACTTTTGAGTGCCCCTGTACACGAACCATTTGCTTCATCTAAACTAAAATCCCTATATGGTACATTTAGAATACCGAGTTTGTAATTTCTGCTACTATTTGTTCTTGAGATATGCTGATAACAGACATACATACACACAGACAGACACACAGACAGAGAGACAGACACACAGACAATTCGCAAAAAACATGATTTTCGTATTCAGGGGACCTCAGAATATGTAAATCCCTATGGGTAAGATAAAGTAAAAAAAAAAAAAATATATATATATATATTTAAATCTTCAGTTCGCGCGTGGTCTTCAAAATTCGAAAAATAGGAAAAAAAAAAAAAAAGTTTTTTTTTTTTTTTTTTTTTTTTTTTTTTTTAAACTAATATTATCAATTTTGGTTTTAATAACATTGTCGTGTTTCTTTTTAATATTATTTTCAAGTATCTTTAAAAATATATTTAACCTTTTACAGTTCTTAGGTCGTGTATAGTCTGTAAAAATTCGTGAAATTAAACAAGATTTGAATTTTTTAGTCTTTTTTTTTTTCACATTGCAGTATTTCTTTCTTTTATAGACCAGTTTTGCCCTTTTAGGAATAAATGTGCACTGTTCAGCTGTTCCCTTGTTGCATAGTTCTGATTTATGACATTAACAATTCAGAACTGCTCACGAGGAGGTAGCGGCACTTCAAGTTCCCCCTACCCTTCTCTTTCATTCAGTTATGAAGGACAGTTATCTACAATAATTACATTTTTTTTTCATGTACATTTACCATATGGTTTTAATATACATTTTACCTTTCGAACAAGCTTTGAAGTTTAACTTATTACTCAGTTTTGGCATTGATGACCACGGGTATAAATTTGTTACTTTAAGTCCATCTCTCGCATCTCCCCCAAATACATTTTCTGCAGTTTCATTGAACACTTTCGCAATACTTTCAATAGTTAGCGTGTGACATGCGAATTTTAAGACTTCAAATTTTGGCAAATGTTTAGTTTATAGAAATGTTAATTTTTCAATCATTTCCATCATCGGAAGCGAAGAAAGTAAATGTATTGACCAGCCAATTAACACTTCATAGTTCGAAACTTCAGAATTTAATGTTGGAGACAGAAATCCTCTTATAGATACAGAAGTATATCCTGACGGTTGATGTCAAAGCTTTACAGATTAAGCTCGTTCACATAATGTTAACAAATGTCGCAAAGTAAACACGACGTTAGCGCTTCTCCTCGTGCAGTGGCTGCGGTACCCAAATAAAAGCTGTGAAAAATCCGCCCCTATTGTGCTTTCTTTAAAAATGTTATCTCTTATGGTTTTAATATAAACAAGAATTAATTCTAGCCCTAATTGAACATTATAGATGTGATTATTTACTTGAAGTTATCAGAGTACATTTGACTTTAAATACAAAATATGTTAGATGTTAGCTAATAAACAATCACATTATTATTAGTTAACACCTAACATATTTTGTATTTAAAGTCAAATGTACGCTAATAACTTCAAGTAAATAATCACATTTATAATGTTCACTTAGAGCTAGAATTAATTAGTGTAAAATATAATTTTGTAAATCGATCTTCTAATGTTGTAAATTTTATTGTAAATACGAAAAAATTCATGTATTAGTAATTTAAGAAGAAATGTTAGCGTGTGCAATTTTAAAAATTAAAATTTTGGTAAAAAAAATTTAAATTTTAGAAAAGAAATCGCTTATAAAATATGACTTTATCATTATCTCTTTTACTAAAAAAAGTAATATGTCATGTTCCATAAAATCAATCAGACGCAGACGAAACCATTCGCAAAAATTTTATCTTCTAAACAAAATATATTTGTAATCGCTTTACAACCAAATATATAACTAAAATAACATTTAGGAATGAACAAATATAATCAAAACTAACTTCTTCTAACCTCATAACAAATAAAACAACCGAATTCAAAATTCCATAGATATCTTTTAATCCGTAATGAATGAAAATTAAGAGATTAAGATTTCAATAATTTTATAAATTGTAAGAAGTATTAAAAAAATAATTTTTAAGAATTGATTTAAAATATATTACTTATCTTAAAATACGGGAAAACATGCGAAATAGGAATATTCTAAAAATACATGAATTTTTTCGTTTAGATGTGCATTCGTTCAAACACATAGTTCCATTTAAATTTTAAATATGGAGTATCACGCGAGTAAACAAATTCTATTCGAGCATGCGCAGTTTCAGCCTGAGTAGTTCAGTCACCTCCAACACGAGATGGCTTTGTCATCGATCTATGACGTAACCATGACGCAACCATGACATAGTACGCTACCCATTGCTCCATTGTAATGAATACGCTTACTCTGTAAAGCTTTGGTTGATGTCTTCAGTATTCTATTGTAGGCTAACTCTCTTATATGTTACCTGTCGTCCACTGCCATGGCCAATAACGTGTCCTCACGGTTAGCAAAATAAGCATTTCCTCATTAATGAATCCAACGCCTTTTAAAGTGTTAGATGCAATAGGAGGATATAACTCAATTCTTATTTGAGTTTTGGATGTCGAAGCAACTAATGCGTCACCTTCTTTTGTTGTTTCTTTAAAATACTTCTTAAAACGTACGTTTATAACTAGTTCGTCGGAAAAACTAAACTGTTATTTTCTACATTGATTTAATAATTTTCGATGTTCGTTCTTTATAAACTTTTATGTTTCTTTCCTGTCTAAGTTACAAATGTAAGTGTTTATAGTAGTTCTTTGGTCATTAAAAAGTTTTAGTTTTTTACGGGATTTTTTTTTTCTTTTTCACATTCACAATCAGTGTTTTCAGAACAATCACAGAACTCTTTTTTTCTCCACATACATTTTCTACACATAAGGTGTTTGTGTATTTACACGCTGTACCTTCAAACAACTTTAATATAGCATCAGCGATGAAGCATTCAATATTTTTTCTCAAAGCTGCTTTTAGAAAGATTATTCTCTGTTATAAGACTTTTCCAAATTGTAACATGTATCATGACAGGCTTTTGTTAACTGCTTTATTCTAGTATAGGACACAGTTGGTATTGATGCTTTGTGGCATGACTTCTATATTTGCGATCTAACGCAATACGCAGTAGTAAAAATTGTAGGCGTTTTCTTAGAATATAATGACAATCTGTACCTTTCATTGAAGCAACAAAAAAGGACATAATCAAATGTTGCTCTGATGATTTGATATCCGAATTTTCGTACTATCTGTTAATATCACGTCCACTAATTGACTTTAAAAGAAGTAATACAAAATATGCAACGAAATCTTTGATTTCATTAATTTTCTAGAAAGCTGGCTGTGTTTCTAAAAACAATAAAAAGGTCGAATTTTGGTTAATTTTAGAAACGTTTACGGCTTATGCGCGAACTAAAAACTGTAAAATATAATGAATATTTTTAAAGATTTATGGCAAGGGTAAGGAAGCATATGAATGGTATTAGAACGAAAATTACTTACATTTTTACTTCATTAAAAAATGTTAAAATTTGAATAGTTTTTTTCCCTTTTTTTCCCGAAGTTTGAAGGTCATGCGTGAACTAAAGATATAAATATATTTTTTTATTATTTTTCCCAAATTTAGATGCTAAAACACAACATTATTCTTCCTCTTGGAAGTCGCTTACATAAAATATTTATTTTTCGTTCCACCCTAATAATAATTTTTAATTATCTTATGTATAAAACACGAACCCTTGACATTTTCATAATGTGTATTTAATATTTAGTTGATATCGACCCAGGTACCGCTCCTCAGCCTAGATATTGGAAGTTTTCCTTACTTATGTATTTAATTTAACTTTATTATAATTTAATATACTTCATTATGTGACGGGATTGTTTACATGTAAATGCGTATATTTTACAAATCATTATTTGTGATTAAACATATTTTCTTACATATTTTGCAACGGGAGAATAAAGTGTCAACAGCAAACGTAAATTTCCTAATATGAGAACAACACAATCGAATTTTTACTTCAAAACACCCTTAATTCCAAACTTTCCTAAAAATAGTTGTATCTACTTCTTTCATATTTTGTCGCTGGCAGATAAAAGGTTAACAGGTTTTTAATTAAAAAATATAGCAAAACAAAGAAATAAAATTCACATAATATAATCAAATATTTTTAAATATCATTACTTCTAGTATTATCTTAATTTTTTCTTTTTACGTTTAGCAAAGCCGAACACTTTTTTCAGTTCTACAGAGTATAAAATATGCAAAGTGCAATAGTCAGCAAAATAGGAACTATACGTGTAAAATAAAGTAATAAAATAAGTTTTGTCTCAAATTTGAAAATTTATTACTTTACAGTAAAAGAAAATTAACATTTTCTAAAAAAGAAGAATTAAAGAAGAAATTCTTGCATATATATATATATATATATATATATATATATATATATATATATATATAATTTCGTACATATATACACGAGTCGTGAAATGTGATTTTAGAAAATGTCCACATTTAGAGGATATAGATATGATAAAGCTGAAACTGATTCAGAGAATCATTGGGTGAGTGCTACTTTAAAATCCAATAAAGGAAAAAAAAAATGAAAAAAAAGAAAAAAAAAAAAAAAAAAAAAAAGCAAGCAAAAGAAAAGAAATAAAGAAGGAATATGAGAAAAATTTACAATTCATGAACAATACATAGATAATAATATGATTATTATTCTGGTACGTAATTATTATAAACTGAAACAGTGAATTTTAAAACAAGTTTTAAACAAGAGAAATTTTAAAGAAAGAATTACAAAAAACGTAAAGAAAAAACGTAAGCATAAACAAGGAAACAAAAGATGGAATTAGGCGTGGAAGCAGAAGCAAAGTGGTGAAGTGGCAACAAACTGACGTACTCATGTCCTTTATTTATTTATTTATTTTTTTTTTTTTTTCATATGAAGAAGCACAGAGCAATTTTTTTCTTTTTTTTTTTCTTGACCATAAAAAGCTGTTATTAATTTTATTATTATTATTATTACTATTATTATTATTATTATTATTATTACTGATGGTGTTATTTACGGTTTGTTTTGATTTTATACTCTGTAATACCAGTCATTTGCTTCATCGTTTTCTACAGTCGGTAACAAAAGTCTCCGAACACTAGCAAAAATTCCTATATAAAAAAAGTATACTTAAAACAGTTTTGTTAAATAAATCCTTGTCGAATCCTGTTCTCAGACAGTCTAAAAACAGGATTCGACAAGGATTTATTTAACAAAACTGTATTAAGTGTACTTTTTTCATATAGGAATTTTTGCTAATGTTCGGAGACTTTTGTTACCGACTGTACGTGTCATGTTTAGCAGATTTTTTCGTACTTATTAAGGTTACATTATATATATCTACATTTAAATAATTTGTTTTGTAACTATGGTATCAGATTAAATAGTGCAAAGGAAATTTAAATTGAATACTTAGCGAGATCCGATTTTTGCGGTCTTAGAAAGTAGCAGTATTTTAAGCAGAATTAAGATAAAATTGATATGGTTTTATATAAATACTTCTGAATAACATTATAGTTTATCTAAAGAATTAAATTAACGGACTTTGTATTAATTAAAGCAGATAATGAGAATAATGATAACAGGGTATTTATAGAGCTGTTGGGATTTTCTGTTCTTATCTGCTTTACAAATAAATTTAAAGGTATATAAAATGAAGGAATTTAGTTTAATTTCTGTCAGATATGCACTTGCTTATATTTTTAATTATTTTATTACTAAATAATTTGTCCTGAAATATATTATGTATGGATTTTCTAACACACAAAAAGTTCTTTTTTTTTTTTTTTTTTTTTTTTTTTTTTTTTAAGACATATGCCTGACTTTTATTATTCATTCTATTTTACAATTACTCTACGCAATACTGATGTACATATTTTGGCAAATAAATGTATAAATAAATAAATAAAATAATAAGTAATATAATAACTTCAATAAATCTAGTGTTATAATAGCTAAAAAAATGCATTGCATATAAGTTTTTTTTTAGAAATGCTTATTAGTATTTGTCATAAATAAAGTCGTTATTATTTTTAATAATATTATTAATATTATTATTTATGTCATTATTATCATTGATTTTTGCATTGAGTTCTCTTTTACTGTTATTATTATTATGAATAACATTACATTTAACTACACATTTAGTTGTTTATGCATTTATCACAGCCTGCTTTTTTTTTTTTTTTAATAGGATGAAAAATTAGTAATTGTATAAAAACTTTTTTTTTTTTTATTTAGATGATACTAGATGTAATATAACTTGTCTAATATTTACCTCTTTTTTGAAAACTGTTTTATTAGGCTTTATAGAAATTATCACAAGGATTTATCAACGGTCGTAAAGAGATCGGTACTGATTTTAAAAATAATCCCCTATACAGGCAAAATATTATCTTTGAATAACAAAATTTAAATTTACAAATTTCGTTAGTTAATCAAAAATTAAGAATTTTTTTAATCATGACACAATAGAGGGAAATTTTTAATAAACGTATATTAACAAGATTCTTTTCGCCACAAAATTATTCGACCAGTTTAAGTATACCATGTTTAAACAAGCTTAAACGTCGTCGATTGTAAACATTCTACTTTGTAAACTTTGAAAGTTATACGAAATTTAAGATTTTCTTACTATGGTAGAAATTAACTAAGTTTCTCATAAACATTTAATATGATAAGTGTTTTCATTGTGAAAATTTACTTTTCATAACAGCATGAATGTTATTAATTGAAATTATTTTAAATTATTTCAAAATATCTTAATTTATTAGAATTTCAAGATCGTCATAACGTAGCAGAATGGACAAAATTTTCAATAAACTTTGATTTTGACTTTTATTACATTATATGGAATAGAATTAAATTAAAACGAAAATACAAAACATGCTTTATTAAAACTTTTTACGACTTTAGGATAAAGCAAACGTACATATTAAGAAAATAATAACCTGACGGGAGGGGCATTTTTGTTTATGAACCTGACATGTGATCTGCGAAATTCTTTGACCCGTACATGTAGATATTATGAACTTAAAGAAGTTTATGAGAACAAATCTGTGGTGAAAAATTGTCAATATTCATTTTTTTTTTCTATTACAACATTTATTTGGGGAACTATTAACATATTATAATAAATTAATAACAATATATTTTTTATTTTTATTATTATTATTAAACTTTAATTATAATAATAAATAAATAAATAAATAAATAAAAGAAGAAGAAGAAGGATGTTGTATCTGGGAATTTAAAAAACTTAAATATAAGGAAACATACCTATTGAACATAGTTTAATGTATTAAAAACGGTACTAAGAAAAAGAAAGAAAACTTTTTTTTCGAAATAAAGTAAATAAAAGGAAAATATATTCTTATATTACATAATATTTAATTTTTATATTTTTATATTTATATTTTTCATTGTTAAGAAATTTGTCTTTACAAACGTACAGTATATCTAATAGATAAAGTAAAATGATTTTCAAATATGACTAAAATTCTTTTGAAAGTCATATTTAAAAGCTTATTTGAGAAGAGATCTAACATTTCTTTAAAATCTAGATGCATTTTACAAAAGTTACTCAAGTTGAATTTTAAAAGAGAAACCTTAAACATGACGACTGCATATTTCTAAACTTTTCCCTTTGAAGTGTAGTTTTTTTTTTCAAATATTTGGACAAAGTAAAAAAAAAATGGAAACATTCAAAAACTTGCACTCTTAAAATTATCGACGACTTGTTTAATGATATTTATTCGACTGGATAAATTTTCCTGTATCATCATTTTACTTAACTTTTAAAGTCAAATTTATATAAAAAAAAAAAAAAAGTACGTTTTCTAGATGAATGTATATATATATATACAAAGGTAAGACATAGTTTTATGTTTTATATGTATATGTATATATTATAACTTTTTTATATATGTATTATATAAATGTTTTGTAAATATGTTATAAATGTTTTATATATGTATATAAATGTAAGGAATAGGGTAAAAACGAAATGATAAATGTATTCATAATTTTAAATAAAAATCATGACTACACATAATGGTAATAGAATATTCCCTTTTTTACACTTTAATTATAATTAATAAGTAGAGGAAAGTAGTTTATTAATAAATATATTGTTTTCATATTAAGTTTGCTTTTTTTTCAAAATTTCATTAAAATTCTAGCAAAAACAAATATTTTAATTTATTACATAGGTAAACATAATTCAATATTAAGTAACATATACCAGTTGTTTTTATTATTATTTATTTATTTATTTTTTAATAACTGTTCAAAGAAATAATATAATTTTTTACAGAAATTTTGTTTATTTAAAAAACTTGCTATAATAGTTTTTAAAAGAAGAAACTTTACATTGAAAGTCCTTACACAGTAAATAGAAGCGTCTTAAATTCAGACAGAAATGTGTCTGAAATGCCAGATCAGACCCATAAATGCCTGAAACACTTACGCATGCAAAATTTTAGATGCATGTGCTGTCTTAAATTAAGACACAGAAGTGTCTTTTTTAATAAATGAGCTCAGATAGTGTCTGAATAAGATTGATATGTCCGAAATTAAGACATATTATAGTTTAGACACATAAAATTTCAGACATTTTACAATTTAGTCACTTAAAAATTCAGATATTACGAATTCCAGACACTTAGAAATTCAGACATTTGAGTTATTTAACACATTTTCCATATGGAATCTACTTTAAGCAGCATGCATATCCCATTTTAACATTTTTTCTAACAAATACACTGTAAATAGCAGCGTCTTAAATTCAGACAGAAGTGTGTCTGAAATGTCAATTCAGACACATAAATGTCTGAAACATATACGCATGCAAAATTTCAGATGCATGTGCTGTCTTAAATTAAGACACGTATGTGTCTTTTTTATAAATGAGCTCAGATAAGTGTTTGAATAAGGTCGATATGTCTGAAACTAAGACATATAACATTTTCAGACACATAAAATTTCAGACATTTTACAATTTATGTACTTAAAAATTCAGACATTACAAATTTCAGACACTTAGAAATTCAGACATTTGTATTACTTAAGAAATTTTCCATATGGAATCTACTTTAAGCAGCATGCATATCCTGTTTTAGCATTTTTTAAACAAATAAATTTGACATTATTTTATGTAATATAAGTAGTTAACTTATTTAAAATACTTAGACACGGATCTTATTCTCTTAAAAATTAAAAAACAAAGTTAATTTTTATTTAAAATTCTCACATGTAATAAATCAAAAAAAAATATTAAGATAAACGAAGCATGTAACTTGTAGCTAAGAAAGCGAATTCGTAGCTAAACAATCTTAATCAATTTGTGCATAATTGATTTTTTTTTTCTCCTTCTAAAAAATTATTTTATGTTTCCCTACACTTCAAAATGTAAAAGAGCATTTTTTTTTTTTTTTTTTTTTTGGTTTCATGTATATAGTGGTGTTTTCTTGCAAATACCAATTTAAAAAAAAAAAAAAAACGTTTAAAATTCATAGGCTACTATTTTTTCATATTTATTACGCATTTTACAAAAAAAAAAAAAAAAAAAAAAAAAAAAAAAACTCTAAACCTCTACACATGAAATTCAAGATAATATGCATTAACCCTTTAGAGCGCACTACCCTTTAAAGTTGGAATTTCAAGAAAATAAGTTGTAGACTATCTACTTAGGTCTAAAGGAGCACGCAGGTATAATTTTGTAAAGATAGTACTTACCGTTTTTAATCTGTGGGTGTTCCATCAGCTGGCACACTGCGCCACTAGAGCTCTGAAAAGTGCGTGTAAGTGAGCATAGCAGCGAAGCGCGTAAATGAGTAAAACATTTTGCATATGAATTAAAAAACACTGTATTATACCTGTGTAGCAGATTTCGCATGACCCAGGGTTTACACACGATGAGGCCTGCTACTCTACCCCCCCCCCCCAAAAAAAAAAAAAAAAAAAAAAAAAAAATCTTGGTTATGTGATTTTTTATGAAATAATTTGATATTTAAAGTTAGTATACATTAAACAAGTCCAATGTGCAAAAATATTTACAATTAGTGTTTTTTTTTAGCTTCATAAAATTTTTAGAAGCACGTCACACCCTTTTGGTAGAAGTTTGAAATGTATATTTCTAGGTTGCTTATTTAAAAAAAAAAAAAAAAAATCCTCTCCCTCGCAGCATCTGAGAGCTTGACGTCATTCCCTCCAAACAGAGGAAAACAGAAAGCGTGAACGCAGCTGCCTTCTCTCATCATTGCTTTCGGATGCGTAATGAAAAACGCTAGTGTCGCAGTGTTCCAGGAGATGGAACACCTTATTTTATTCAACAATTCCTCGTATGTTTCCTGTATAAAAAGTTAAAAATAATATCGAATAAATAATTTAGAGTACAGCCAACGATATCACATAGAAATTTTTTTTAAGCAATCTTTTTTGTATCGCAAAAAAAAAAAAAAAAAAAAAAAAAAAAATTCTTGTAAATTCTAGGATTTAAAATAACGCGTCTCAGTTAAATATCATGGATTGCCTTGTGTAGTGGTGTCATCTATGGGTGAAAAGGAAAGTTAAAAGCTAAAAATAAACCTATTTTTATGCATTTGCAATTGAATTTAATAGTTGGATAAGCTAGAGAAGTTAGGTGTTCCATGTAGTGGAACACTGACCTCAAAGGGTTAAGCTTTACTTCTTATGAACAGTTTTATTGCAAAGACATAAAACTTCAATTTCCTTTACGGATACTAGAATATATTTCGTTATACAAGCAGAGTACAGCGTGAGCACCGATGGCTTGTTTGGGAAAACACTCGAGTTTGAATCCATTGGTTGTCAGTTCGATTCCCGCCGGCGGGCAACGGGGCCTATTATTATAAAAATTATTAATATATATATTCTATGCTATAGGAGATTCTAAAATCTGTTTCTCACAGGTAAACAGTATAAAACGCACCTTTTTATTTATGAAAAATATTCACTTCAGACAGGATCAAAGATGGCGGAATTTCAGACGTTTCGAGTGTGAAACGGTGTGCTTTTTAAGACACTTTTTAGCATCTTAAAATTAAACACCCGTTTCAGACACAATTTTGTCTGAATTTTAGACACTTGTATTTACAGTGTAACTTTGATATTATTTTACATAATATAAGTAGTTAACTTATTTAAAATACTTAGACGCGAAACTTATTCTGTTAAAAAAAAAAAAAAAAAAAAAAAAAAAAAAATAATTTTTATTTAAAGTTCTCACGTGTAACAAAACAAAAAATATATTAAGATAAACGCAGCATGTAACTTGTAGCTAAGAAATCGAATTCGTAACTGAACAATTTTAAACAACTTGTGCCTAATTGGTTTTTTTCAGCGTTTTAAAATTTATTTTTGTGTACCTACACTTGAAAATGTAAAAGAGCATTTTTTTTTCATGTATATAGTTTGTTTTCTTACAAATACCAGTTAAAAAAAAAAAAAAAAAAAAAAAAAAAAAAAAAAAAAAACTCCAAACCTCTACACATGAAATTTAAGATAATAATATGTATGAAGCTTTACTTCTTATGGACAGTTTTATTGCAAAGACATAAAACTTCGATTTGTTTTACGGATACTAGAATATATTTCATTATACAAGCAGCATACAGCGTGCTTACTGATGGCTTGATCGGGAAGACGCTCGACTTTGAATCCGTTGATTGTCAGTGCGATTCCCAGCGCGGGCAACGGGAACATTTTTGAAAAAAATATTAATGTTTTTTTTTTTTTTTTTTTTTTTTTTTTTTTTTAACGCTCTAGGATATTCTAAAATCTGTTTTTAACAGGTAAACTGTATAAAACGCATCTTTTTATTTATTTATTTATGAAAAATATTCACTGTCGACAGGATCAAAGATGGCGGAATTTCAGACACTTTGAGTGTGAAACGATGTGCCTTTTAAGATACTTCAAGTGTCTGAAATAAATAAGACACTTTTTAGCATCTGAAAATTAAACACCAATTTTAGACACAATTGTGTATGAATTTCAGACACTTGTATTTACAGTGCACAGTAATATTTATTTGTAGATCTTTTGAAGTTGCTTTATAAATATTCGTAAATCCGAAGAATGTATTACTAAGCATACAAGTATGACGAAATGCATGATAAAATATATTTTTTATGCTTCATAAAACGCACTGGGAATTTTTCTAAGCTCAGCTAATTGTGTTTTGGAAATTAAAATTTCAAAGGAGTAAAAACATTGTTCTGTCATTGTTTCGTAGATGCCAAAATTTATATTTTTATAATACGATTTATTTACATTATTTACATTTTCTTTATAATATTTATAACATTTATTTACATTTTCTTTATAATATTTTGTTTACTTACTTATTTATTTATTTTAGAGAAACATATAATAATAATTTTCGGCTATTTAAAATTTTAAAGTTCAATATTAAATAATTCGGTTATATTGTCTTCTCGGAAATAAGAAACATTTCGAAGCTTGGTGATATCAAATCAACACAACTAAACACCTGGCTCCCTCAATTTTTTAAGAAATTTGGCTAATTTATTTCTTCTATAGATAAATGAATGTATACCAATTAAAAGTCTCTATAGCTTTTAGTTTTTGATACACAGGACTGTTAAAATGAGTAAAAAATACAAATTTTGAAATTTATTTACTAGAAATATACACACATTTTATTCCGTAATTAACATAGAGATAGGAAATTGAAATCACTAGAAGGATTATAAAAGAGGCTTCCAAATGATATGTCACATGTATATATTTTTAAATATTTTAATTTTAAGGTCAAACAATTTGTGCTTTCACCTTCAATGTCTCATAAGGTACGAATTTAATTTTATTGAAAGAATAATATGTTATTCTTGCGTTTATTGTCTAGAATTATTGTGAATTTTAAGATGATTTGGCCATGGGATGCTCCTTTATAAATTCAAATGAAACCACCATCAGTATTTTATACTATCACTAGCTGGCTTCGTCCGCTAGCGGGTCAGTATTTTCAAATGAATCACTAAAAATAATGAATCACTAACAGAAACTTTTAGTGTTAAGAAAAGAAATTAAAAAAAAAAAAATCATTTCGGATTGGGTAAAAAGTCGGGCCGGGTCCCCACGCGCTGCGCGCGCGTATTCCTTCCCTGACCCTACGGGCCCCCTAAAAAAAATCATTTCTGATCGGGTAAAAACTCGCACCGGGTCCCCACTGCCTTCGGCAGCGCAGTACTGTGTGCGCTGCGCGCGCACAACTGAAGGGATACACGCGCTGCGCGCGAGTATTCCTTCCCTGACCCTTCGTGCCCCCTAAAAAAAAAATCATTTCTGATCGGGTAAAAACTCGCACCGGGTCCCCACTGCTTTCGGCAGCGCAGTCCCGTGCGCGCTGCGCGCGCACAACTTCAGGGATACGCGCGCTGCGCGCGCGTATACCTTTCCTGATCCTTCGTGCCCCCTAAAAAAAAAATCATTTCTGATCGGGAAGAAACTCGCACCGGGTCCCCACTGCCTTCGGCAGCGCAGTCGCGTGCGCACGGTGCATGCCTATTTCTTCTCCACCTTTTCAGGCCCTCTTAATTAACCTACGTATACCAATTTTGAACGATCTAACTCATTTGGCTGAGATGCAAAAGAAAACGTAATCAGGACACCTCAAAACGTGTGAATCTGGTGAAAACTTTCGATAATTTAAAAGAACTTTAAAATATCTTTCGAATGATGTATTAAAAATAATTGAATCATAATTAGAAATTGAAATATTGAAATTTGAAAATATTACAGCGCCATCTGGCGGTACAAATATCTGTATTCCACTGTTTGATTCCAATTCAAAAAAGCTTTCTAATGATGTCTTACTTATGAAATTATTTTAATTAGTAGCTGAGATACAAAAGAAAACTAATTCAGGAGACCTCAAAACGTGTAAATCTGGTGAAAACTTTCGATAATTTAAAAGAACTTTAAAATATCTTTCGAGTGATGTATTAAAAATAATTTAATCATAATTAGAAATTGAAATATTGAAATTTGAAAATATTACAACGCCATAAAAGAAAACTGATTCAGGACACCTCAAAACGTGTAATTCTGGTGAAAACTTTCGATAATTTAAAAGAACTTTAAAATATATTTCGAATGATGTATTAAAAATAATTTAATCATAATTAGAAATTGAAATATTGAAATTTGAAAATATTACAGCGCCATGAAAGAACACTGATTCAGGAGACCTCAAAACGTGTAAATCTGTTGAAAACTTTGAATTATGTAAAAGAACTTTAAAATATCTTTCGTATGATGTATAAAAAATAAATTAATCGTAATTAGAAATTGAAATACGCGTATTAGAATATTGCAAAAATGTCCGGCGTGTAAAGATAAAATTTAATTTGCAATTAAAATGTAAATCTTTTGTTTATTGACGAAAATCGATGAAATTTGAAATGCAAGTTTGTTTTGTGGTGTAAATATTATATACTAAATAAAATGTGTAAAATTTGAAAAATTGAAGAAAATAGAAAATTCCAATTTTTAATCGCAGTACCAAACACGTGACCTCATTAAATAGCAGATGTGTTTCGGTTGAAGACTGCTGTAGACGAAAAGTCTGTAAAGGTAAGATTCTTGTGATTTGTTGCCAATATTTTTTTATAGTTTAGTTAATTTTAAAAAATCTAATTGTCCGATCGATAAGCCGTTTAAACCATCGGTTTAAGAAAAAAAATCCCTTTCCAATGGTATCTTGTTTGTAACAATACGACTGATATTTCTAATTTATTTTCCACCTTTTCCGTAAAAATGTCGCTTTTTAAGCATTTAATCATGAATTCTGGGTCATTTTTCGTTAGACAATGGTCGACATTTTAATTAATATCTCCGCTAATTAGAGTCGCATCGTTTAGCAAATTACATATCGTACATCTGCGATAAATTCTCTGTCCCACGGTACCTGTTCGAAGTCCGTGCGACCGTTAGCGGCGGAGCCTTTTCCGTTTCAAGCCGATTCTCACAGACACACACACACACACACAGACAAAAACACACACGCGTACAGATTTTAATAATATAAGGAGTATCTCCGCTAATTAGAGTCGCATCGTTTAGCAAATTACATATCGTACATCTGCGATAAATTCTCTGTCCGACGGTACCTGTTCGAAGTCCGTGCGACCGTTAGCGGCGGAGCCTTTTCCGTTTCAAGCCGATTCTCACACACACACACACACACACACACACACACACAGACAAAAACACACACGCGTACAGATTTTAATAATATAAGGAGATACTATATTTATACTATCATAACGTAAGTTAAAAATAAATAAATAAATTTGAAAGTATAATAAAATGCAAAATGAAATGAAATTTTATTGCAACTTTCAACTGTTCGCATTCAATATTTTTACCCTATCTATCAAGTATTAGTAACAATTGGGACCTAGATACTATTTAGTATCCCGGAAAAGTAAAATAAAATAAAAAGTAGAGTAATTTATAGTAGGCTATTATTATTATTATTATTATTATTATTGTTATTATTATTATTATTAGTATTATGTGTCAGTGAAAGTTAATACAGTGAAAAACTAACAAAAAACGTTAGTATTGTGTTATTTAAAGTTGGCTTTTAAATAAATCAAGGATCAGTATCCAGATACTAAAATTGGAAACTTTACATTTCCAGAACTAAAACGAAAAAACGGCAATTTGGCTGTCGAGCAAGTGGAACACATCCTGTCTATTTTGGTCATGTACACTAAAATGTTACATTAATGCTGATTTAGAGCAATTTGTAGAAATTTAGTAAATCAAAAAATAATCAATTAAGTTCTTACAATAATTGCAAAAAATTTATTGGTCCTCAGTCTCCTGTCTTTCAGTCTCCTGAAGAAATGTTCAGTGCTCGTCCTTTTTTTAAATTAACTGTAAAAATTCTTCACCACTGCAATATGCCTCAATTTTCATTTATTTTTATTTTTTTAATTCAAAACGGGAAAAGCGATGTTTTATTATTATTTAATAATTTTAAATCCAGATTTTAGTATGATTGTAAGTTATTTATATTTTCATTCTATTAAAAAACAGAGGGTAAAGACCCCCCTCTCTCTCACACACACATGAATATTCGCTGGTCTCTACTATTTAAACCTTAAGTTGTAGCAGTGCTTTTAAAAGGGATGCACAACCAGCAGAATAACAATACAAAATTATATGCTTTTATCATTCATTTTCTCTCTCTCTCCCATTTTCTTTTAAATATCACATAAATATCAATTACAAAAATATTGTAATCAATTTTTTTTTCATTTTAAAGAATTTCTATATATGCTAATTTGGTCAATACTAATGAAATCATAAGATATTCTAATTACAATTTCAGCGTGGAAATACTGATGGAGGGTTACATTTTAATTTATAACTCAACATCCCATAGCCATCCCATCTTGAAATTCACAATAATTATAGACAATAAACGTAGGAATGACGTATATATTTTTTAAAGAAAATCATATATGTACTTGTTGAGATATTGAAGGGCAAAGGGCAAAATGTTTTACTTAAAATGAAAAATTTTTAGAATATATGCCTTTGATATATCATTTAAAAGCCTGTATTATAAGCTTTCTAATGATACTAATTTTATATCGCTAAGATAGTAAACAAAATATAGGTACATATGTAGTAGAAGAATTTTGAAAATTTGCATTTATTACAGTCCTACTTTTGCAGTCCTGTCTATCAAAAACTAAACGAGATGGGGACTTATTATTGGATCTATATTCCTTTCTGTACACTGAGAGAAAAAAAAAATGTACCGCCTTCATCTAGAATGAACAAATGGTCATTTTCTAAATCCTTAAACTAGGAATATAGATTTCCAAGCTATGTGCATAAGGCGCGCCAATAATCTGAATAGACGAAATGGTCGAGAATTTCTAATCTACACATTTCTAGACGGTGAAAAAATCGTCTGAATATCCTGAATCTTTTGTATTACGAGAAATTCTCGCTTGATTTTCTATAATTGGGTTATAAATCAAGATTATAGCTGCTAAAACCCGCCTCTTGTATTCATATTTATTTGGAGATATTTTCAAATAGGTTTGTCCTTGATAGTATAGGCAAACGCTCAAGAATTCTAATAGAGGTCTCTAGAATTCGCTTTCAAAGGGGACTAGAAAACATTTTATAAGAAATTTATAAGAATGACGTGGAACTATTTTTTCTAGAGCCACAATTTATATTCTAGGTGTCTGTTACAGAATTAAAGAATTTTTTCTCAGTGTATTGGCGTGCCTCATACCCATAGCTCGAAAATCTGTATTTCTAGTTCAGGTATTTAGAAAAGTACCACCTATTCATTCTAGAGGAAAGCGGTATCTTTATTTTTCTCGATGTATAGATGAAATAAATGAGCCCAATTTCATTGATATGAGTCATCATTCGTGTTAGATTAAAAATTCAGCTTTTTTATGTTGATTTGACACAGTTATATAGTTGAATTTTTATCAAGCTAAAATTTAGTAGCGTAAAAAGTGTTACATATTTATTGGTGCCGATATAGATTGTTTGTTGAAATAGAAAGCTATTATCTGAACAAATTGTGAAGGCACGTATTTAAATGTTTTTCATAAGTGTCTAAAAATTGTATGTTTTTACAGATATATATGAATTATACTTGCTTTTCAATTATTAAACTATTAATAATTTTTCAGGCTAAAGAAGGATTTTTACTAAACACAATATTCAAACACAATTTTAAAAAGATATTTAAAATAACATACCAAATACTTATATAATTTAAAAATTTTCACGCACTTAAAATTTTATTTTTTTAAGTGCATTTTTAAGTATTAATTTTTTAAAAAATATTTTAATTATAAGATCATGCAGTGAAATACTTTAAATAATAATGATTATATTAATAATAAAGTAAAATGTTCTTGAACTTAGGTAGAGAGCCTTATACAAAATTATATGTGTTAAAAAGTATATAAAAGATAGATAGTACGTAAAAATTTTATATCACTTCATTTCAAAGTCTAGTAGACTTTTAAAAATAACACGAGCTTTTTTATAAACACATTAACAAAATCAAGAAATAACAATCCTTTACGTTACAAAATTTCATAAATAAGCTTAGATTTCAATCCTCTTTCTGGAAATAAATCGTGTAAAAAATAAAATAAAATAAAATAAAAATAATATAAAATAACTTCAATTTTTTCATTTATTTATAAAACAGTATTTAAAGGAAAATACTATTTTAAAATAGTTCATTTTTTCTATATATTATCAAATGAATATTCAATTCATTAAATATTTATACATATGGTAATAATTTATATGCGTACGATTGAGTATTTATAATTTAATGATCAAGCAGGTATTTAAAAATTATTCCACTCATGCCTTGAACCCTATCATAATAAATCATTTTTAAAGCAACTTAGCGCAAGCACAATTTTGGAAGTAACCTTTTTAAACTGACTTCTTTTATATAAAATGTAAAAGTAACCGAACGTGAATTATTTAATCTATCTTAAACTTGTAATAAAAATTACTTCTAAGTGTATGACTAAAATCCCTTTTTTTTTTTTTTTTTTTTTCTAAAAATATCCGTAAAATATCAAACTCGCGTGGGAATCATCTGTTGATTTTTTTATATTTCTTCTTGCGTGTACCTGTGACATGATGGAAATTTGTTTGGTTAAATTGATGAAATCCGGTGGAAAACTTGTCATTTTGCTGTCAAACTGCGTCAAAGAATCCAAATGATACTAGTACACATTTCAAGAGAATATTTTTAGAAAACCCAGATTAAATGCTATATTTTTTAAACAAACCTTATGATGAAAATACACAGATATTTTATATATAAACTACTCTTATATATATATATATATGTATTCAAATAAATAAAAATTAAAGAATATTGGCACAAATAAACTAGAGAAACTTGATTATTAAATTAGTGAATAAATGTTCTTTAATATTTAATAAAATAGAAAAATACACACATATTAAGCATATTTTGATTTATTTATTTATTTATTTATTTATTTATTATTATTATTATTATTATTTTTATTAGAGATTGTACGACGACATGCCGTTATATTAAACAGGAAACAGGCTTGTGTACATTTTGTATGTTTATTTGGTTATATTAAAATTGCCATAAAGTTAATAAATTACCTTACTAACCTAAGATATGATATACGCCGTTGAATTTATTCATAATAAATCACGTCTTTTCTTTTTCATTCTTTACTTTTTTTATTATTATTATTGGCTTGAACGACCAAAATTGTTTCATAAAAAACATGGAATTTTATAGAAATCTACAATAATACGCCAAAACAAACCGTTTATACGTTTTTTAAAATATTTTATGTGAAAATACGCTAAATTTGTCTAAAATTTTACCTTGCCATTGTATTAGAGAAAACAAAATATTACTTATCAATTTAATACTTTACTTATGCGTACATTAATGTACTATGTAGAGTGTTTTGTAACAAATTTATACAGTATATATATAATTTTTTTTAACACTTACTTAGCTTATCACTGGAGATCTTTCGCTTAAAGTTTGGTAATTTTGAAAAGCATGTGAAAAAATTTCCGAAAATATCTGAGATTAAAAACGAACATTTTGCATAAATTAGGACCAATTTCATCATTAAGGTCACTTATATACATGTTTTGTAGTAATTCTTAAGTTATGAGAAAGATTCCTTATTTTTTCATTTGCCATGTAAAAAAAAAAAAAAATCTTTCAGAATGTAAATTGCAGGGACCAAATGATTATGACAGGTCATATGATTTGAAAGTGACGAGTAACCGAGTCTTTGCTTAAAAATAGGTTACCTAAAGAACAAAAGGAGTATATTTCATGTAAAAAGCGTGATTTTGGTTTTATTATACTAGGAGGCACTGCACCCTGGGCGCTCTGCTCACCTACCACCCGGTTCGCTTCACTTAATAACCATTGTGAAGTTCTGCCTGCCTATTCTCTGCTTTGCCTTTCAATGAATGTGAATATTAATAGTGCATAACACAACACAAATGCAAATAAGAACGAGAAATCATGTGGTACGCATTGATTATTAACACTTTCTAAATGTAAGTAATTGTTGTATTGTATAACATTCAATGCACTTTGCATACGTAATCACACAACGGACAGACAGTAGTTATGAAAAGGCATACATATAGACTAATTGAAATCCTAATCATTCTTCAACATTTTTAGAAAGTGTTTAAAAGCTCAACACTAAAGTAAACATAGCCTTTTTATTCTAATTGCAGCCCTCAATGTATCTGAATATTTTCGTGTAGCCCTGTGAGTCTGACGGTTAACAGAATCATATTCTATACAAAATATAATGTTAACATATTATTATTAAAAGTCAATTTATTTATGATTTTAACAATAGAAATTTCTTTAAATATATTTTATAAGAATGCCTGTCCTAAAATGCAGTGCATTGACATATTTTTGGGCGATCCTTGTACACAAGGCAATTGCACAGGATCTATTACTGCCATTTAAAATAGGGAACAATCCATAGTGAATTTGAATAACACACATATATATATATATTAATTTCGAAAATTATTACTGAAGCTGTGAGCGGGCAGACTGTCAGATTGACAGACGACAGTAGGATAGACAGATACACAAACTGAAATCATATTCCAACATAAAAAATGTTAAAAAGTGTCAAATTGCTTAATGTAAACGAAAATGAAATTACACCAAATTTCCTATAAAAGCCCTCAATTCCACTGAACATTTCTGCGTGGCCCTGTAAATCTAATGCTAATCATACCATTTTCTGTAGAAAGCATACTTTTGTGCATATGGATAATATTTCCATTTTTTTAAAGATTTGTTGAAAGTTATTAAAATTTGGTTTATTGAAATACTTCTCATCGAAGAAATGCTTTGCAATATTTTTCGGCGTCTCTGTACATAAGGCAATGGTGGTATTTACTTCATTTTCTACAGTAAATACAGATAGTGAACTTGAATAATATACTTCGAATTCCTTGTAATTTGTGTAAAATAAAGGAATTTAAACATAGTTCATAAAAATATCTCTCATTGAATACAACAGAATAATTTTGGGTATCCCTATACACAAGCCAATAGAGGTATTCACTCAATTTTCAGTAGGGAATATCTTATACTGAACTTGAATATGACACATCTGTTTCAAGACATTTCATGAATATTTACGGGAGTTAAAGCGCGGGTAACTAGACAGACGGTCAGACAGATAGAGAATCCGAGGTCATTAACATTTTTCAACCTTGTTGGAAAATGTTAAATCATTTATAAAGTGATAAAAATGATTGATATAAACGAAAATGAAATTCCAGTAAATTTCCAATAATACCCAATAACGTAACTGAATATTTTTCGTGGCCCTGTAAATTTAATGCTAATTATACTGTATTTTATGAAAAGCATTCTTTTGTGCATATGAATAATATATTTTAATCCTGTTAAGATTTGTGCGAAATAAATCTTTTAAAATTTTGTTTATAGAAATATCTCTCTTAGAACGCAATGCTTTGAAACACTTTCGAGTGTCCTGAATACAAACCAGTGATGGTTTATTTACTCCATTTTTAATGGGAACATTTGATAGTTGACTTAAATAACATATTTGAATTTCATTGAGCTTTGTGTAAAGTAACGGCATTAAAATATGGTTCATAGAAATACCTCTCATAGAGCAAAGTGCTTTGGAATATTTTCGGGTATCCCTGTACAAAAACCAGTAAAGGTATTCACTCCATTTTCAATAGAGAACATCCGATAGTGAACCTAAATAACATATATTAGTATCAAGAAATTCAATGAATATTTAAAGGAGTTAGAGCGCGGACAGATTGACGGACAGACGGAGAGGAAAACCGATGTCTTTTACACTTTTCAACCTTGTTGGAAAGTGTTAAAGTAGGATATAGAAATCCTCATATTCAATACCAAATTGAAATACATAACATTTAATACCACATTTTTCAAAAATGGATGGATGGTTGGGTTTTACGTCGCACTAGTGCTGCGCAGATGGGCAAATGGCAACGGTCTGGGGCACATCCCTAGAGGTGGTCCGGAGACATGCCATCACAATTTTGATCCTCCACGGAAGGGATAACCCTCCCGCTTCGGTGACCCTCAGAGGTATAATTTTTGATGGGAACATGGAGGACATTGCGGCCACGACAGATTTTACGTGCACCAGCCACCATTAGTATACACGACGGTTTTTCGCCGGCTCGAGTACCGAACCCGCAATCTTCCAATTACGAGGCTGGCACTTTTCCGAAAAAGAAAGAAAGAAAGAAATACTATGCTTAAAATTAACAATTTTATTTTTTGAGAAAAGGCAGAAAAATGTAATATCTAGGCCATTTTGCTTTGAAGCTTAAATATACTATCCCCTTGGCGACTTTTAAAATTTTTTCAGTATATGGCGATGTTTCTTTTATTTTTTTCTTTCTTTCTTTTCTTTTCTTTTTTTTTTTTTTTTTTTTTTTTTTTTTTAGTATGTTTAAATAAATAAATAAATAAATAAAAATAAATAAAAAAATAAATAAATTTCTGCTTACATTCTTCGCGAATAGAATTTAATTGAGAACGACAGGTTTTATTTCAAGCTATTATTCCATATGAAGGCCTGTAGTAATTGTATATGTTTACCTAGCATAGGTTACTACATTCATTTCTTAAAATTACATTGGTATAGCTTTAACATATAGAAACCGTTGGATGTTTTTATATATCTTCCATTTATTTTATTTTATTTTGCGATTTTGCGATTTTGACGAGGAATACAAATAATTATCGCAACTGTGTAAGTAAACATCTTTACGAGAAACAATTTTCGATGAGAGCAATTTCGGTGGAAAATTTCAAATTTCGATTATTTGTTGGTTATATCCAGAAGATACAGTCAACAAATATTCAGAATAAACAGTCAATATATATCCAGAAGAAACAGCTAATAAATATTCAGAAACCATTATTAATACCTATTCTAATAATATCGCCAAGAAAATTGAAGAAACTATCACTAATATATATCCAAACGATATCGTCAACAATTATTCAGAAGCCAACATCATTACTTATACCGCCCACAAATATTCTGAAGCCATTACCTATACTTATTGAGAAGATAGTGCCAACAAATATTCAGAAACCATCGAATTTATGAATGGTGATGGTCTCAGATAAGGACACTTGATATAATAGAAATTTAAATATAGAAAACATCACCAAATTAAACGTTTACCTATAATGAATAAAGGGGATCCTTATTTTCCAGAAAATAACGCATAATAAATTGATAATCATCATAAGAAATTGCCAGTAAGAAAATAAATTTTCTTAATAGCAATATTGACATTTATTTTATTATATTTACACTATGGGTCATATTTTTATTTTTCCATAGAAAATTGCATCAGGACAGAAAAAAAGTCATAATAAAAACATTTTTCAAGGTGGAGAATAGAGTACCTTTATAAACACGAGGTATTTAATTAATAACTTCGTTAATTAATATAACAGAAAATATAACAGAATTATAACAGAATAACATACATTAATATAACAGAAATTTTTAATTGGTTGACATTTCTTCCTTGGAGATTTTGGAACACCATGATACTTCATAACGCGAAGAACCCTGCCCTCCGCGAGGAGATGCCGTCGCAGACACACACACACAAAAAAAAAAATGTCGCCAGTGACAGTAACTTTTTTTCAATGTGCATTATCAAAATGTGCATGGTCCTTCTGTAGAAAGTCTGTTAGTTTGTTAGTCCGTTACTCCGTTAGTATGCTAGTCTGTGCACACGATATCTCCTGAAAAATAGTCGCAGTAATGTCAAACCAGTTTTAAAATATTATTTATGACAGTGGCAAGAACTCTATTCATCTGCAACATTCTAATTAAAAAACTTCAGAAGTTATTCGAAATTTACGGTTTTCTTAATATGGAAAATAAGTCAAAATTCCACTTAAACGTGCATGAAAAGACATATTTTTATCGTAAAGATGTAAGAATAGCGTTTAAATATTTCGCAAATTATTCAAAATTCACGAATTTCTTAACATGGCAGAACACGGCAAAATTTTGCATAAACGTGGGTTTTGAGAGATATTTTTATCGTAAAGATGTCAGACTTTAAAAAAAAATATTATATAACATACTGGCATAATCATCCTTGACAATGAATTTCAAATTTTCAAATTTTGTACGTCATTGGAAATTTAATATTTACTTAATATGCCACAATAAGACAAAATTTCCCATAAACATCCATTTCTTGAGATTATTTCATCGTAAAAATGTTAGAACACTTTTGAAATATCATTTATTATAGTAGCATGAACATTCCTAATTGCGAATTTTCTGATTTAAAAATTTAATAAGTCATTTGGGAATTTACGATTTACTTAATATGGCAGAATACGGCAAAACTGAGCATAAACGTCCATTTTAATGATAAAAAATATATCAGACAACTTCAAGAAAACGTTTATGAAACTCTTTCGAACAGCATTGACTAGACATATTCTAAAAGGAAAATTTTGTAAGTTATTCGAAATTTAAGATTTTACCAACATATCAAAATTGGGCGATATTTTATAAAAATATGCATATTGGTGATTGTTGCATTGGAAATAGTAGTATGAAAAGTAAACTATGTAATTGACCCCAATAAAATAGATTAATAGATTAGAATAAGATAAATATATCGAAATGAATAATGGGTAGCCTGTTAGGTGGGTATTCCATTCCATCTCTGTGTCAAGCGTTTGATCAAATTCATTTCTCTTAACAGGAATATAATATTTTTTGGACTAGAAATTTATTAGAGCATATGAGGGGGAATTAAACAGAGTCCACCTATGCCAACTATTTTTTTTTTTAAATTAATGGACACAATATTGAATTAGATAATGTTAATATATTTTTAAAACCACCTGATCTCTTAAGATTCAATATATATATATTTTTTTCCGCCGTAAATACTACTTTTTGAAGCATGTAGATGTTCAAGGTATTGAATATATTATGTCCTATTTTAAGATGATATATGCTTTTTAACTTTGAATATTTGATAAATTCTGTTTGACGTCGGAATTTTCGACCAGTTCAAAAATTACCTTGAGGATTAAGAGCAGATTTAATTACTTTAGAATAAGCGTGATCTTTAACAACTATCCTTATAACATTTTTTTTTTTTTTTTAATTCTTGCTGATTGTTTGGATGTCCATGTACCTCTAATCCTTGAAACCATTCTCTGTGAATTAGAGTTAAATTAATGAACGATAGTTTTTGGTTTGCTAATTTTGCCAGGAAACTTTCTTTTACTCTTTGCGTTTTTGAGTAATGTCAAGATCTTTTCTTTTTTAATTTTTCTTTTTTCTAAATTTCTTTTTAATGCACTACTTACTATATGAAGCCAGCAAATTAATCATTGTAAATAATTAATTATTGCTATTCCCTGTTTCATCAATAAACAATCATCACTTGAGAAGTTGAGTAATATATATTTTATTACTTATGTGTTTTTCACACTTTTATTGTATTCAATTTAGATTACACTATAAAAGCCATGGTCGGCGTACAGTCGGTAACAAAAGTGTGTAAACACTAGCGAATATTCCTATGTAAAAAAAGTACACTTCATACAGTTCTGTTAAATATATCCTTATCGAATCGTGTTCTTAGACTGACTAAGAAGAGGATTCGAGAAGGATTTATTTAACAAAAACCGTAGGAAGTGCACTTTTTTTACATAGGAATTTTGCTAGTGTTCGGACACTTCTGTTAACAACTGTAATTAATGTTCATTTCAATATAAAGTGCAGAATGCATTTTACATAAACTGCAATAAACAAATATAATAATTATTTTAAATTTAAATTTTTATACAAATAAGCTGGCAGTAGTATGGACAATTTTTTAGTTTATGTTATCAGAGACATTTTATTGCAATAACAATTTTTCGTAAAATAACACAGTCTCGTATAACAGAGGAGTATTATAAACAAAAAAATTACTGCTATTAATTAAACAGTAAATAACTTAACTACGAAATATTGAAACAATAATGAGACTGACTTAAATCTACATATTAACATGAAAATAGAAAGCTATGAACATTACAAGTATCTTGATGTAGGTCTTGATGCAGGTGAGAGAAGACAAAGATGCATAAGAAATTAAACATTGTACTTGTCAAAGAAGATAGGCAGTAAAACTATTGAATTATATTTGGTGGAGTGAAGAAGAAGTATAATATATACAATTCTATTGTTAAGAGCATATTGCCATACGGAGTAAAGGGATGGAGAATTGTGGAGACATAGAAAAAGAAATTAGCGACATGGAAAAGGGATGCTTTAAGAAAGTCATACAATAGATGAAGTACAGAAAGTTCACAAAAGGAAAGAATTAAGGAAATAATGGACATAAAGGAAACCGTATCAGATGATCTTGGAAAAAAAAAAAAGAAGTAATCTGGAATGGTCATGTCGAAAGAATAAGAGGTGAAAGGTTGTGACGTCCTAACAGTTGTCATGATCTCATTAACTTAGATTAAGCTTAACTTAATTAAATTATGAAGTAGCGACAAAGTCAGATTTATAAAATAAACAAAGAGCTTTTATTTAGAGCTTAAATGAAAAGGTGGGCGTTGGATTATATTCCCGTTCAATACCTTTATAAACTTAAAGCGGCAGCTTTCATAAAAACTTTAACCACAATTAGATAACCATAAATAATCTCAACAGCTTCACTTAACGCCATTACCTCTCACGACTTTACTCATCTTTCGTTAGAGGGAGGTTTCCATAAACCACTATACTACTCGACTAACTATCTTCTACTATAGCCGCTCGCTACTAACTCCTTTGACCTCCTACTACTTCTCATTCACTATCCACCACTACTTCTCTTCTTACTAATTCTCCTCCCACTTCTAATTCTTCTCACTTTCCAAAATATTAACATACCGCAAATTATAATTTAGTTTAGCCTAAGAACTAACTCCATTCATCAACCGAATCTTAAAATTCTGCACATTCACGTGTTATTCGTAAAGTGCGAACTTCGTTTGTAGCGTTACGCTAACATAACATTAGCTCACAGTTCCTCCCCAAAAGACAAAAATTTCACGTAAAAATCCACAACGGGTCTTTACCCGTGAAAATTTTAAATTATTGCTATTGAATACAACTGAAAAATAGTTGTAGTGACTTACTGTTTAAAATTAAATTGCATGATACTTTAGAAAAAGAGAGGGAAAGCTTAAATTAAACTGCCCAACAATTACTACTTGCTTTTAAAATCTAATAGTGAGTAAAAATTTTAAGAGCGCCGGGCTGAAAAACCATCCACTTAGAAAAAAATTATGATAAGAAATTTAAGCTCGTTCTAAGTTGATTGATGATGGAAAACCCTAGCGCCGAAAACTTAGTGAAATGTAGCCCAACATATTACAATAGGTTTTACATGCACATCTTTCCTTTAAAAATAGGAAAGTTAAAAATTTCATGAAATGAAAAAAAAAATTAGTGCAGGTGGATCGCTTAGACAAAAAAATGCGATATTTAATTATAAAATTCAAATTGACTGGTGCAGAGCAATAAGAAAAAAATTCTGTATTTGAATGGTTTATCAAAAAAAAATTCCAGTGTTCTAACTCTATCAGATTTATATCTTGAATAGATCAACTGCTTTGCATCTGCTGACATGCGTCCAAGTATTCTATCCACTTCAGAAATCCAAAAGTTGCTGGCAAATGTCCAGAAATTCTCCGTCTTCATTTCAAAGTAACAGTTGAAGAAATCACCAGATTGTAGTTTCAGATTAAAAGTCATGTTGAGGTCACTTCAGAATAAGGGACTCGACATCAGAATAACGACTGGACTGAGAGTTTTTATCATCAGAGTACTTCTAAAATACAAAACTTTTTTACCGTAGAAATGAAAATAGAAGGTAAACTACAACTTGTAGAGAGATAAATTAGAGTTTGACATATCAAATTTTATAGATAACCACTATTTCCCTCCAAGCTATTTGCACAACGGAAAAAAACGAAATTATTAGTTTATTAAAGTTAGTCGTTAAACACGAATTTACATGCAAAATAGCTAACAAAAATTCTCTTTACCCCATACTAATACAGAGGCTGTTCGCACATTTTTTAGACGATTTTGATGGAGTGTACTGAAGCAATTTCACTCATATTTCGTGTTTTATTTGTTCAGTTTGATAGCCCTTAACTAACATTCTACATCCTAATTTCTATGATAATAATGCTTTTTATAATATCGGAAGAGGTATATTTTTCTACTCCTCTTGAACGGCTTTCCAGAGTCCACAAAGCGTTGTAGGTCGGTGTTTGGATAATGTTGATTTTAAGAGTCGAAAAACACAAAAATCCAACAGTGATACACCAGAAGATTTAGCAGGAATGTCAGTGAAGGGTATGGTTTTAATTCCCGTTTTTTGTTCCATTTTTTTCTAGAAAAGCAATTGCGGATTGCGATGTGTGGCTGCTTGTTTTGTCTTGATGCAGTTCAACGGATTGATAGCATGGTGGATAAAGATCTGGATTTTCATTTTTTAAAATTGGAATTAAAATATGTTTTTGAGAGTATTTAGAGTTGATTTTGACATTTTTGTCACAATTTTTTGCTTTTAGCTTGCGTTTGTATGAAAAAACCAGTGACAATCATAAATCCTTTAGAAAAACTCTCTTTTGATGCTTTGAACCATGTAGCAAAAATTATTTTTCTCCACTTTTGTGATAATAAATTGATCTTTTTTTATTGCAACCACTTAAATAGACCCAAGATTCATCTGTTTTTGCAACATTTTTCCATTTTTCTCCTGATAAATGCTTTTCATAAAGATTTCACTAAAAACTATATTTGGAAAGAGTGGAAACCTATCCTTCCATCCACTGCCATTTTAAAAGCGCATTTTTGCATCTAAACAAAAATTATAAATTTCAGAAGATAAATAAAACTTCCAGAAACATAACTGTTGTCAAAATAAAATTCTTCATGCAAACGATTTTTTCTTACTGCGAAAGAAAATCGCAAAAAAATGAGCGAACAGCCTGTAATACATACATACATTGAACTTTTAGTTAGAATACAAATGTTTAACAAAAAGAAATATTCATTTTATACAATTTATACGACATTTAGAGAAACATAGATGGGGAATATATATACAAAGGGAAGAAAAAAAAATCTTACTAATCACTGCTGTTGATGGCTATAAGCAAAAAAAAACATTAAAGTACATACATGAATATACTGTATAACAGAAAAAAAATTTATGACATGCAAACAAAACATGAAATTTCCGGAGTTGAAAGTTCATGCTCCAAGTTTAAATTTTGAATTTTGAAATTTACGAAAGTTCATGGCTTTCAGATGATGGTTGAAAGTCCAAAAGGCTTCACTACATGTCGTAGATTTTATGACTGCTCTGCTAGAAATACACTTTATAACGGAAAAAATAAAGAATCATAGCACCTGACATATTGATTCCTTGATATCAGCAAAATCAGAGATGCGGGTCAGAGTGTCCTGTGGAGTTGCTGTAGAAATTTCAGCGTTGGTGGCTTGGAGATTCAGGTCAGATATTGCAAGGTTGTTGTCCTGAGGAGGCTTCGAACCTGGTGCCTGGTCACTCTCTTTAGGGGGTATCGCACCCGAAACCTTTTCACTGTGCGGAGGATGTTGTGAACACGGAATCTGGTCATTGTGTTGAGGGGGTTTCGCACCCGGAACCTTTTCACTGTTCGGAGGAGGTTTTGTACCCGGAATCTGGTCACTGTGTTGAGGGGTTTCGAATCCGGAACCTTGTCACTGTTCGGAGGAGGTTTTGAACCTGGCATTTGGTCGCTGTGTTGAGGGGGTTTCGAACTCGGCACCTTGTCCTTGCCTACAGTCACAGCAGCCGAAGACTGCTGTCGTTCCGTACTTTTGAATGCAGGGTTGCTAGATTGTCTAGAAACTTCACAAGAGGTTAATTGCACTTTTGAAATTACCTTCTTTAAAATAACCGCATTTTCTTTTATTTTAATCAGCGTGTTATTTTGACCATTTACGTGCAATTTCTTATTAGAAATAACCGACTGTGTCGGCTGTATAGATTTAAAGCTGACATCTAAAGGCGAGTTACAAAGATTAGCCGCATCAGTTAGTGATTTGTCACTTTCGCTCAGTTTAACGGTTTCAGCCGCCACATTTATTTTAATTGTATTTTCCTTTACAACCGCCGTCGCTACACCAGATAAATTGTCGGATTTTTTATCCGTAGTCAAAGGCTGAATAGCAGACTTAAATTCGTCTGTAGTGCTGACTGAAAGCGAAGTTTGCTCGTTTGCTTCAACTTGTATTTGACTTTTGCCACTAGAAGTAAAGTTGTTATCACCAGTTTTAGGGTGATTTAAATTATTCGAGCTTGCTTCCCGTGACGTAATAACTTGTTGTGGTTTTTCCACTGCCCTTATTATCACTTTCCACTGACTTTCTTGAGAGGGGTGGAACGTCTGTGCTCCAATCTTAATCTATCATACCGAGTGGGAAAAAGACTGATAACTCTACTTTTCAAATCCTCATAGGCTGGATTTGGGCCAAGTGAATGGCAAGCGATTAAATCATGCCACTGTCTCGGTTCACCTCTTAAGGAACACTTTAACCAAGCATATTTTTCAGCAATATCAATTATATAAAAAAAAAAATATTCAAGCTCATCAAAAAATTGAAGCACACTAGTAGTGCCATCAAAAAATACTGGCTCGGGGGGGAGCAAATATGGGAGCCACTGTGACGACCTAACGGTTGTCATGATCCCATCAACTTAGATTAAGCTTAACTTAATTAAATTGTTAAGTAGCGACAAAGTCAGATTTATAAAATAAACAAAGAGCTTTTATTTAGAGCTTAAATGAAAAGGTGGGCGTTGGACTATATTCACATTCAATACCTTGATAAACTGAAAAGGTCAGCCTTCATAAATACTTTAACCACAATTAGATAACCATAAATAATTTCAACAGCTTCACATAACGTCATTACCTCTCACGACTTTACTCATCTTTTCTAGTGGGAGAATTCCCTAAACCACTATACTACTCGACTAACTATCTTCAACTATCTCGCTACTAACTCTTTTAACCTCCTACCACTTCTACTCTTACCACCAACTCTCCTCTACTCTTCTTTTACAACAAACTCACTTTTCAAAATATTAACATACCGCAAATTATAATTTAGTTTAGCCTAAGAACTAACTCCATTCATCAACCGAATCCTAAAATTCTGCACATTCACGTGTTATTCGTAAAGTGCAAACTTCGTTTGTAGCGTTACGCTAACATAACATTATCTCACAAGGTTACCTAAAATCGCATTTAACTATAAAATAAAACAAAGAGGGAAGTGAGGAAGAACAAGAAAGAGCTAGATTGACGATATTAAAATAGCGATGAGAGATAAAGGTTTGGAGGAGGAATGTGATCTGGACAGGAAGTTCTGGAATAGATTTTTGTAGATTTTGACCGAAGACGACACTTGAAAACATGACCCTAATTTACATAGATATAAATATTGAAATACTAAAATTTGATTTTTTTCTTATTTTACTAAAAAATAAGTGTAAGAATATCTTTCATTTTTTAAGAACACATTATAATCATTTTACTTAACTGAAATTTTTATTTGAAAAAAAATAACAATTGAATTTTGCAGAGTTCATTTATGCAATCAGGTGTATTTGTATGAGAAAGATAACTTATTTTCACCTTCCGCAGCCCTCTTCCACCAAAAATATCCCATCGTTCATCATTTCGCTTTAATTAATCTTAAGAATTAAAATTTTAAATAAAAAAGAAATATTATTATTATTTTTTTAATTACATTCCTCTGTTAAAACATATTATCTCTATTTTGAACATAAATTATATCCATTTTTTTAAGTAATTCGTGTATTTTTATTCTTTAATTATTTAACTGAAATGAGCATTCCAAAGTGCAATAAAAATCTGCAAAAGTACACTTTAAAGGAAAATTCATTTTCTCGGTTTTAAGTGAAACGAAAAGAAAAGAAAAAATAGTAAATGGTTATTTACCCTCTTTAGGATATATATCTTCTCAAGAACTCTTTTATGGCGAAAACAATTATTGTTCAGTTGAACTAGTTTTAAAAGCAACTGTTGGATTACTCTTAAAGTAAACAACTCATAATTAAAAAAAATATTTCACGAATATATGGCTTTGTTTTTATAAAATATAATACTCAATTATTTTATTTGATAATTATATATATATATATATATATATATATATACATTATGAAATAGTTAATTGAGTATTAAAAATACTAATTTTTTCTATTATCTCTTTCGTATTTTATGAAAATTATTAAATATTCTAGGATTTAATTAACGTTCTTATATTGAAAAAAAAATCAATATTTAAACCTTTACAATGCATTTTTGTAATATATATATATATATATATATATATATATATAAATAGTGCTTAAACTCTGGATAAAAGAAATAAAGTTATTACATGTGTAACCGAAAATGAAATTATATACATACAGTTAATAATTTTGTACATACAGGTGTTTAAATCTGCACTAAATTCACTAGAGTTCTAGATCACGAAATGATAAAAATATGGTAATGTAAAATAATTAAAAGCGCACTAATTCAATATATTTAATGACGTTATATAATTTAACACTATAAAATAAAATAAATTACTGATCAATAAAATAAATTACTATTTTTTTATGTCATTTTAAAGTTGTACGCAGCCATATATATATATATATATATATATATATATATATATATATATATATATATATATATATATATATATATATATATATATATATATATTTATATATATATTTCTTTTGTATGTGTGTATGTCACTGAACTCCTCCTAAACGGCTGGACTGAGTTTAATGAAATTTTTTGTGTGTCTTCAGGTGGATTCGAGAATGGTTTAGATTTACAAATGAAAATTGTAACTTAATTAGTTCTTTCTTAATTAATTTTTAACCAACTCTTTCAACAACTTTTCCACATAGATGGCGTGAGTTGTCGTAAACACGATGTCAGAATTTATTTAATGTTGAAATGAATAATATTATAGTTTTAAAAAATTAAAGAACACGCTTTTATAGAAATGTGAACTAAAAAGCACGAAATATCTATCTTAGTATTAAAATTCAGGGTAAGAGAAAATCGTGTGAGTGACACACCGTAATATTTACATACATTTAAATCTTTAATTAAAATAACTTAGAATTAACAAAAACCATTTTTAAAAAATCTTCCCTAACGGGGACCGAACGCTGGACCTTTAGATTCGTAGCGCAGCGCCTTACCTCGACGTCGCATCGTCCACGTAGGGAAATTATTTTTTTTACAATATAAATTTTTTGTTTGCTCCCAGAGAAGTTACAAACATACATACATACATACATATATACAGGTGAAGCTAATAAAAGCGTGTTAAAAATGAATTTTTAACCGTATCTTACGAAGTGTTTAAAATATTTTTTCAAAATTAATATTTTTAGAACCGTAACCGTATCTTACGAAGTCTTTAAAATATTTTTTTCAAAGTTAATATTTTAGAATCGTAAACACGATGTCAGAATTTATTTAATGTTGAAATGAAAAATGAATTTTTAACCGTAAGTGTTTAAAATATTTTTCAACGTTAATATTGTTAAAATGTTAAAATTAGTTAAAATGGTATATTCTTTTAAAATATTCGTCAATATCCGACCGAGTTATTTTATGTTAAAATGAAAAATGAATTTTTAGGCCATTATTATTTGTGCAGATGGAAAATGTACTAAAAGTTTTCCGAAAAATTTCACGATCACAAATGTTGACGGATATCCAATATATCGTCGAAGAATTCCCGATAATGGCGGACAATCTTATCATCTATGGCGGTCATCTATGTCAACAACATAGATATTGACATTGTTAACCGATGGGTGGTCCCATATTCGCCTCTGCTGTGCAAAACATTCAATGCTCATATTAATGTTCAGTTCTGCAGTTCAGTGAAGAGCATCAAATACATTTGCAAGTATGTGAATAAAGGCAGTGATATGGCTGTATTTCGAGTTGAAAATACCAATGTGAATGTTCCTCTGGTGAATAACATCGATGAAATAACACTTTACCAAACTGGCCGGTACGTGAGCTCCAATGAAGCTGTTTGGCGTATCTTTGGTTTCCCAATTCATGAACGGGATCCAGCAGTTCTTCATTTAGCCGTCCATCTTGAAAATGGCCAGCGCGTATATTTCACGAGCGAGACAGCGAATGATCGTGCTATAAATCCACCAAAAACTACACTCACCGAATTTTTTGAATTGTGTAATCGTGCGGATGCTTTTGGAGCTTTTGCACGGACATTACTCTATTCAGAGGTACCACGCTATTTCACATGGGCTCCAACAAAAAAAAATGGATGCCCCGCAAGCAAGGTACGCCGATTGATGCATGTCCCGGTTTATTCAAATCAAACACCTTGGAACGAGTATTTACGGTCAATCCAAGGCAGACTGAGTGCTTTTATCTTCGACTGTTATTGGTTAATGTCATCGCCCCTTTGTCATTTCAAGATTTACGTAAAGTGATAGGACAACAGTATCCAACGTATAAAGATGCATGCCTTGCACTCGGCTTGCTGGAAGACGACAACCAGTGGGAGTGTATGCTTGCTGAAGTAGGACGGAACTGTACAGCAAAACAAATTCGTCTACTATTCGCTATAGTGTTGACTACATGTTTCTCGTCCAAAGCAGAGACATTATGGGATAATCACAAAGATTCAATGACTAATGATATATTGCATCAACATCGTTCACGGTGCAACGATCTAACGATAGTATTCAGTGACGCTATGTACAATGAAGCATTGATTGGTATTGAAGATCTTTGCATTATCATTACCAACTTACCACTCAGTCATTTCGGCATGCATTCAACAAATCGAAATGCATCTGATTTAATAAGCACTGAATTGAATCGTGAACTACAATACAATACTGTAGAAATGACAGCGATTGTTGCTCGCAATGTCCCACTAATGAATGAAGAACAAAGAACCATTTACGACCGCATCATGCTCGCAGTTTTGGCAGGACAAGGTGGATTCTTTTTTTTGGGGGGGTGCACCAGGTGGAACTGGCAAAACATTCCTTATTTCGCTAATTCTCACCGAAATATGATCAAATAATGGCATCGCATTGGCTGTTGCATCATCTGGCATTGCGGCAACTTTATTGGATGAATGCAGAACAGCACATTCATTATTTAAACTGCCACTAAATATTCAAAATAACCCAGACGCAGTGTGCAACATAAAAAAACAATCGTCCATGGCCACAGTGCTGAAATAGTGTAAAATTCTTATCTGGGATGAATGCACTATGGAACACAAACATTCGATTGAGGCGTCGAACAGGAGATTGAAAGATATAAAAAACAACGACAAACTATTTGGCGGCACTCTGTTACTCTTTTCAGGTAATTTCAGACAAGCATTTCCCGTTATTCCGTGTTCAACATACGCTGATGAGATCAACGCGTGCTTAAAATCATCGTCATTGTGGCTTAATGTTGAAAAAGTACAACTGAAAGTAAATTTGTGCGTTTAAAAGCTTCAAGATCCATCCGCTGAAACATTCTCAAAACAATTGTTAGATATCGGCGATGGAAAAGTTACTACAGATGAAACTGGATGCATAAAATTACCGACCGATTTCTGCACAATCATTGATTCTCAAGATGCTCTTATTGACCAGATATTTCCCGATATACACAGACGATACACAAATCATGAGTGGCTGGCAGAAAGAGCAATTTTAGCAGCAAAAAATGTGGACGTCAACGAATTGAATCTCAAGACACAACATTTGTTACCAGGAGACTTGGTGTCATACAAAACTAATGATACAGTTTGCGATGCCACCGAAGCTGTAAATTATCCAATAAAGTTTTTAAACTCATTGGATTTACCAGGCATGCCACCGCATATTTTACAACTGAAGGTTGGATCTCCGGTTATTTTGCTTCGTAATTTGAACCCACCACGGTTGTGCAACGGCACGCGATTAGTCATAAAAAAATTAATGAAAAATGTTATCGAAGCCATCATTTTAAATGACAAATTCCGAGGTGAAAATATATTACTACTGCGAATTCCTATTATATCCACAGATGTGCCAATTCAATTTAAACGCCCTCAATTTCCAATTAGATTGGCATTTGCAATGACTATCAATAAGTCTCAGGGCCAAACGATGCCTGTCTGTGGCTTAAATTTGAGCACATCATGTTTTTCACACGGACAATTATACGTGGCTCTCGAGTGGGCAAACCATCCAGTTTGTATGTATTGGCGAAAGATGGGATAACAAAAAATATTGTACACTCTGTTGCATTAAGGGATTGATATTGTTTTTTAGTAATATTGTTATAAGTAGCGATATGTATATAATTTTAAAGAATCAATTTTAATAAATTAAAAACATAAATGATTGGTCTTTTGTTATTTTTATATTCCTTCACCGTTCACAGCGCTCCATACATCTTCCACTTATATACCACTTCCTTACACACTTACAATAAGTTAGTTATTTTTTTATAGCAAAATATTCTCTGGAAATAATTTATATGACAGAACAACGTTTGTCGGGTCAGCTAGTATATATATATATATATATATATATATATATTACAGCATATCTAATAAACTGGTGACTATGTATAATTACCGGTGATAATTCATAATCACCACTAAACTTGGTAAATGTAATAACTTAATCACATTTACTGGTTAGTTTATAAAATCCCCAACTCGTAATGGGGAATGTAATAAAAGTCTATAATTTTTCCAAAATTTTCTCAGATTTCTTAGCTGCATGGTTCTGTCATGTCGTACGCCGTTGGATGCAGGTGATTCCAGTAGTATTTCTAATTTCGTGCTGGATAGACTTTCACTACGCTCTCTTTTTTTTTTTTTTTAATAAAAATTTAATAATGGATGATATGCAAAACTTTGTACTGCAACAGCGCACATACAAAACTTACGCACGCCTGTACACTTCGCGTACATGGAAAATTAAAAAAAAAAAAAAAAAAAAAAAAAAACTATTTCAAAATGCATGAATCTGAAAAATATGCGAAATTCTGTATTGCATCAGCCAATATTACGCACGTCTGTAAGGTTCGCGTACATGAAAATCCTGAGGAACATCACTGAATACCCCCTCAAAATGCATGAATCTGAAAACTGTGCAAAATTTTGTACTGCAGCACTTAGTACTACGCACTTCTGAAAAAAAAAAAATAAAAAAATCCCTGAAAATCCTTATTTCAAAATTCATGAATAGGAAAAATGTACAAAAATTTTTACTGCAGCAGCCAGTATTACGCACGTCTGTACGCTTCTCGTACATGAAAACCGAGAAAACATCACTGAATACATCTATCTCCAAATGCATGAATCTGAAAAATGTGCAAAATTTTATACTGCAGAAGCCAGTATTACGCACGTCTGTACACTTGGCGTACATAAAAAAAAAAAAAATACTGAATGCTCCTATCTCAAAATGCATGAATCTGAAATAATTACATTTCCCATTATGAGTTGGGGATTTTATGAACTAACCGGTAAATGTGATAAATATTCAATAATGTATCACAATTACGAAATTTAGTGCTGATTATGAATAATCACCGGATTAATCACTTTCACCGTAGTATATATATATACACATATATATATATTAAAAACCCTTTCAAACATTTCAGCAAATGAAACCAAACACTGCATGAAGAACTAGATAAATCATGTATAAAGAAATTAAACTTTAATGAAACTCTGAAAAAGCCAAGCATCCGTTAATTGAAACATACAGCATAAATGCATTTTCGTTGCATACAATAGTTGCTACAATATACATAGGTGATATTACTGTCTTACTGTATGTAATTTGCTAAAAATGTGCAGTAAGCCATGCCAATATCACCCAAAGGACGTGTAAATAATGTCGAACTCAAAGATAATAGGGGAGTGTGGGGATGAATGGGACATTTTTAATGTTTTTGTTGATAAATTTCACCGTATGTAATTCGGAAGTTTGTAAAATCGCTCATAAGTGCACTTCAGTAATCAGTTACATATAAACATACTAGCTTTAATAAAAAGTTATCATTTTTAATTAATATATATATTTTTTTTTTTTACATGCATGTGCATTGTCTCATTCATCCCTACCTATGGGAATGAATGGGGCAGGACTGGAGTTAACAAGTAAAAGAAAACAAAATGGAAAGAAAATAATTTTTCTAAGTTAAATTGGTTTATGTGATATAATTACACACTATGAAGTTCCTGAAATTAACATAAACTGATGTATTGACTCAAATGAACATCAAAAGGCAAAAGTCATTCGGTTCGCACAGTTCCTAGTACTCTATGTTTTGGTAATTTAATCTAATATCTAATCTAAAAATAAATGAATAAATAAGACGCCAAAAAGAGATGAATCATTAAAATAGAGTACAAATTATCTAGATAAATTTCTGTTTCCGACTGATCGTGAAAAATAAGCATTCTATTCTGTATTACATTAATAATCACCAGGATTTATTTAATTAGCTTGATTAAAATTGTGATTTTAATCAAATTATTATTAGTTCATTTATTTATTTATTTTTTATTATTGATTTAAATTGCATTGAATATTCTAACGTATATATATTTTTTTAATCATAATTATTATAAACAAAAATCAGAACTATTAATTTCAATCTATTTTTCTCTAAATCCATGCTACTTTTACTATTCTATGTAACTACTGAACTACAAGTTATAAAAATATCTAAAATCTGTTTAAGCTTTTTTCTAATATAATTTTTGTGTACTAATATAAATCAGCACATAATGTGGAATGTCCCATTCATCCCCATTTAAACTGTCCCATTCCTTCCAACCACCTGATCATATAAAACAGGAAATAGGCTTAATGAACAATTGTCAATATTATTTTTGAATATCATAAACACAATAAAAGATTATGCCTTTTTATCATATAAGAGTATAAATTTTTCAAGCAAATAGTTAATGTCTTAACTACTACCTAATTGAATCAGTAAAAACTTACATTGACAGCTAAAAAAACACTTTAATTTTTTCTGCCCTCCTATCGATAGCACAATTCTGAAACTACACTTGATGAGTGACCTCAGTACTGCCATATATCAGAAAATATGTCAAGTTTCTGGTGCTTGCAAAACATTAAAATCTAGCTATTGTCCCATTCATCATGCGTCCCATTCAACCCCACTCTCCCCTATATGTAAATATATAATATTGTGAATTCGATAGTTAACAATTTGACATGGATGGTACAGAGCCCAATTTTCAAAGTCATAGTTTGAAGCACCTGAAATAATGTTTATATACCGGGTGATGCAAAAGTCAGGACAAACTTTAAAAATGAATAATTCGAAAACGAATCAAGATACAAAGATACGGTTTTCACCAAACGGATGAAAAAGAAATCGGGTTTCGTGTGGCAACGAAAAAAAATTAGTTCTGTTGGCGACGAACAGATGGCGCTATAGTGTTTTATTTCACCAAAAGAGGATTTACAAATGAAAAAAGTGTTGATAACTTACAAGTCAGCTTAATTACAGTTATTTAGTACTACTATAATAACTGCTCAATGTGCTGTCCATCATTCAAAAGTACAGCTGTGAGACAATTCACCACACCGTTCACAGGATTTATTAGCATTTCTTGCGTCATGGCAGACACATTTTGGCGGATGTCATCTTTCAGTGCTGTTAGTGATTCCGGTTAGTTGCGGTACACTTTTGACTTCAAGAACCCCCACAGCCAAAAGTCACAGGGTGTCAGATCGGGAGACTTGGAGGCCATGCGTGATTAAAGTAGCGACTGAGAATGCGATATTTCGATGCATGTAAGCTTCGACAACCATTACCTGCCGCAGTTGCTCCTTTTCATATCGTTTGTTGCTTTGCATAATCCTACATCAGAAATCCGACAGCGCCATCTGTTGGTCGCCAACAGAACTATTTTTTTTCGTTGCCACACAAAACCCGGCTTCTTTTCCATCCGTTTGGTGTAAACCGTATCTTTGTATCTTGATTCGTTTTCGAATTATTCATTTTTAAAAAAATTTCTGACTTTTGGATCACCCGGTACTTACAAATTGTAAAGGTTGCAGAGAGTTGTTTAATGAATTTTGATGGGGAAGTATAAGCAAAAACATTCGCATTATGCTGTAGAAGACACTTTCCATCAACTACTACCGTTCATATGTAATGCTTTTAGTATGTGCATACATGCATAATACTATAAGGTGATTTTTCAAATGTATTATAATAAAGCTTAAAATTATTCCATTTTTAAAATGATCACAGATAACTAATCCATGAGTTAAAAACTTATTCCCTAGTGTAGGTACTGGAAAATCGGAATGAACTAGCGTTAACTACTATAAACTCTCGCAAAATTCAACACAATCAGGATAATAATCTGCATGAAGCATCTGTAATTACATCTTTGTAATTGAGAAGTTTAGATACGACCTTTTTTCGGTATTCACATGCTAAAATTTGGCTTTCATAACTTTTCTTCAATCAAATTGTCTTTGACAGGTTGTACGGCTGTTTCTTCCATTGGATATACCATGCCTGTATGTTTTTTAATCTACACACTTTAACTACATATTTACCATAGGCGAGTCGTAGTTACACTTTGTCAGTAATTTCAAAGCCCCTATGCCCACCCTTTCCATACCCTTTCCATACCTTTCCAACTAATTAGTCCCTACCTTTTTTAGTTTTTGATATACATGTCTTCAAAAATGGGTAAAAAATGAAAATTTCTAAAATTCTTCTGCTACAAATGTATCCATTGTACACGTGTCCCTGTACACGAACTACAAATATAATACGCACCCAAAACTATAAGGCTGATTCCTGGCTCAAGTCAATAGCGTGATTTTTTGCGACTTCTATCGTGAGACAGACAAATAGACACAGAGACGGAGAAAAAATCCTTTTGAGTCTCCTCATGGAGGCCTCTACTGACGTTTCGGCAAAAAATAATTTTTTCCACAATAGTTTTTATATTTATAATTAAAATTAATTAAAAAATTATGAGTATTTTGTTTTAAAAACGGTAGTTTTCACGCATGCTTTTCTATAAATACCGTAATATCATGCATGCATGTTGGAAAATTATGTAATTAATTTTTAAAACAAGATTGTTGCCAAATTCTTGTTCCCATATAAATAATGCCCTCATAACATAAATGCAAACATAGCTATTGATGCTTAGGTATAGTATGTGGTTTTTCTGCTCAAGTTGAGCTCGTTTAAGGCACCATCTTTTAGGAAATAACGAATATAGCGTTTCTAAATCGAAAATAGTAAGCGATACGCGGTAAATATCAAAGACAAAGTCGCAGAACTTCGTCTATTAAGAACGAAAACTTACCATACGTGCAATAACTCTGCGAACACATTGTAAACGAATACAAGGAAAAAAAAAGACAAAAGAAATGAAAACAATTTATACCACGGTCGTTTAGAATATGAGTCATGAGACATATCACTAATTTATAGCAATAACTAGTTTTAGTCAAAAATAAGACATTTTCTGTCTTTTCTCATGGTTTTTACGGTTTTAAACTGGCAATGAAGGCAAATTGCGCCCATATATACGCACGTTTAACAAGTTTTATAAAAACAAATATAAAAAAAAAGAGCAATGCTGGGTCTGAATAGAGAGCACCAACACTTTCTTTTGTATCTAGTTAGCTCTCAAATCGTTCTTTTCTTGTAACGCATATTTAATTTACTACCAATAGATACCACTTTAGAACAATAACTGCATCCAATCTCAAGTTAAGCTACTTACTTCTGTAGGACCCTATATAATCATCCTATCATTTTTATAGATAAAATCTCAATTATTTTTTTTTAATGTATATTATCAAATTTGTAAGTAAGTATTTTTTAAAAATAAACTTGGGAAATTGTGTGAGTTTTTATGTTGCATTAGTGCTATGGCCAGCGGCGACGTGAAAATTTACACTGAGTGTCTTATTGTGAATGGTTGGAGGAAAAAAAAAAAAAAAAAAAGATAGATTTTAAAGTTTGAACTCAGATAATTTATAAAAGCATTTACTTTTAGAAACTCTTCGTTCTACAATTCCATACATTAAATACAAAAACCCTAAAAAAATTGAGTAATTTACATTTTCTTAAAGAGTAATAGGGTACCAATTTATCACCCGGTTTTTTCTCTGAAAACTATTTCCTCTTGTAAATGACACACTCGCATAAATTAATTAAAAACTTTATAAGTTAATCGAAAGTTTTTCTAACAAACAATTTTTAACAGAATGTCTTTTATACCAGTATTTATTAATACCTAAAAGTTGCATCAAATATTAGTTCGAAATTAAGCTTCTTTAAAGAAAGTTTGCAGGATTTTAATATATGAAAACTTTCACAGCAGTTTTATTTTAAAATATAACTAATTAAAACTAAAGAGAGAATTTTAATATATTTTTTTCCTTAAAAACAAATATGTTAATTAAATATCACAGTATTTTGATTTTGAACATGTTATACTTCGTAAACACATAATGTAATATGTTTTGAGAATTGTATTTGAAATAGTATTTGGTGCTATGTTACTTTCTAAAATAATATTTTTAGGATATGTAAAAAATAATCATATTCTTCGGTCAAAAATTTTAACGAATTTCTTTTATTATGCATTCAGGACAAATCAAAAGAAATTCTGTTAAAGAAAAATTTGCTTATCGAATTAGTGTTCAACAGTTGTTTAAAGACGTATTTTTTAAAATATAAATCATATATACTAATATATAAAAAAGAAAAGTTGGTATGTGAAGTGTAATCTCTGGAATTGATGAACAGATTATTTTTCTCCCCTAATTGAAAGCTACACTATCCCTAAGTGCTATAGACTATAATTAATTTTAGTAAAGTCTTTTTTTTTTTTTTTTTTTTTTTTTTTTTATTCGAAATTTCAATATTTCAATTAAAATCTCAATAAAAGCCATAAAAAAGAAAAAAATAATAACTATTGTAACGAAAGCTGTTTCGCATGTCAACACCGTGGTTCTGGGGTAAAGCACTGCGCTATGACGAGTCCAGAGGTTGTGAGTTCGACCACTTCAAAGGAAATTGTTGTGTTTATATTTAAATAATCTATTTCACATTCATTTATTATGTCAGTATATTAATTATGATTATGTTAACGTAAACAATAAAATTGATATAAAGCTTTGTGAAAAATTAAACTTGCACGGTAAAACGGACGTTATTATAACTATGAAAATATCTCATTTTCTAATGATATGGTTTATTAAAAAAAGTCATTTATGGATATTAAAAACATTGGCTTTTAAACATTATTATAAATTATATTTGTTAATTGATCTTTAATTTTGAAAAAAAAAAAAAGAGAAACTTTATTGCAGCACTTATCTGCCTTGGCATTGAATCAAACAGTGATTGGATGACATGTTCGAGTAGAGCACTTCCCGAAGCTTCAACATGATGCCACAATTCATTGATCGTAATTACTGGTGAGTGGTAAGGGGGGGGGGGGATTGTCGCTTTTCAACGACTAAACAGTCATTTTCATTGGTGCGAGATCAAGAAAACGCGCTGGCAAGAGCAACAGTCGAACATATTCTGCATCAAGGAATGTCCGGACAATACGGACAACATGCGCTTGTCCACTGTCCCGCTTAAATATTGCGCTTCGGAGGCCTTGAATATAGGGCCGAGCGACGGGCCTTAATTCGTCAGAAATGTAACGGCTGGTATTCAGAGTGGCGGGAATGAAAACAAGAGGCGATCAAGACGTGTATCCGATGGTACAGCATACCATCACTCCAGGTGGTGACACATTATGCGGCTACCAAAATTTTGATTTCTCCTCAAAACTGCATCACTGATATGGGCGCCTTTAATGTGTGATCAACGACGAACCCTTACGCAGGAATGGCTTGAAATCACGTTTCAGATAAATCACAATCCTGTTTACAGCACCAAGATTGCCTTATTCGTATTTAACGGCATCATGAATAATGCACATTGCCAGCTGGGATTCGACAATTCGTCCTGCTGTCCATCAGCTGCAGTGATGATATGGGGTCCCATTAGATACTCGTCTCGATTACTTCTTGTTCGCATTCCCGGTACTCTGAACAGCAACCACTAAATTTCTGGTGAGTTAAAACCCGCGTCTCTGCCCTATATTTAAAGTCTGCGTAGCGCAACATTTAAGCAGGGTAATGCACGACCGAAAGTTGTTTGTATTGTCCGGATCTTCCTTTATACATAATGTGTTTAACCGTTGCTCCGGCAAGCGCGTTCTTCTGATCTCGCACCAATGAAAATGACTGTTTAATCTTTGGAAAGCGAGTGGCCCTTCACCACTCACCAGTAACTACAATCAATGAATTGTGGCATAGTGTTGAAGCTTCATGAAGTGCTCTACCCGTACATGTCATCCAATTGCTGTTTGATTCAATGCCTAGGCAGATAAGTGCTGCTATTGCTCATAGAGGTTGCTGCTTTATGAACTGTTTTCTCAGTACATATTACTCCAAATTTCCTGAAATTTTAATCAATTGTTATCCTACTATAATGTATGTGGCCAATAAATAGCATTCTGTCAATCGCTTTCTATCATGGTGTTGCAATTTTTACAAACAGCAGTTTATATATTAATCTTTTTTTTTTTTTTTTTTTTTTTTTTTTTTACATTATTCTTAATATATTTTTTAAAATAGACTAATTGCTAAAAATTAATAAATAAATAAAAAATAAAAATACATGATTTACTTTTATTTATTTATTTCCATTTCTATTTTATTGTTCCGTCTTGTTTTCTCGCCGCTAATATCCAATTAGGTGATTTTCACGCAATTTGCGCATTTGGCGGTTAACACACATGGCGTGCAAATCAGCTCATTTTTTTGTTTTTAAGAAATAAATATACTATATTCTTTACATATTTAATAGAATAATATGTGCATGTGTGTGTCTGTCCGGCGCTTTTTACGAAAATGCCTGATCGCAGAGCTATACAAATTTGCATGGAAGTTCGAATTGAGCACTCCTGATTTCCGATTTCCGAATTTATTATTATTTTTTTTATTATTATTAAAATATGAAAGTAATAACCTTATTATAGCTCTAAAATCCGCCATTTAAGTATTAGCTTTAAATTTAATTTTTGCCAAAAAAGTTTAAATGTTCATTATTTTTCTACATAAATATAAACATATTTTCAAGCGAATAATAATAATAATAATAATAGTAATATATACATATATAATTAAATTTGCTTATGCATATGACAAAATAACGTTCGTTATAACTTTAAAATTAAATAATAACAATATACTTAGAGATAATACTGGACAGCTTTATTAAATTTTGACGCTGAAGTACACAGATCATTTTTTGCCAAGGGGTCTATTTTTGACAAAAGAAAAGGCAAAGTCATTTTAAGACAAAAAACACATAAAAATATTAATAAATTATAAAATATTGAAAAAGAAAGAAAGAATGTATGAAATAGAAACAATTATCGCGTAAATTATCTATATTTGTCTCATTACATCATTTTATAGAGCAGGCCTGCCCAATCCAAAACACTTGGTGGGCCGCATTGGAAATCTATTTTTTTCGTTCTGGCCGCACCGTATGTACAGTCATAAAAAAGCACACACACCCCTCCTTTCTCGACAAATTGCGCCATAAATTAGATGATAATTTACGGTGAAATTAGTCGGGGAAGAAAATTATTATTATTATTATTATTATTATTTTATGACTGCACATGTGCATATGTGTATATATGTTTGTGAGTATATAATTCATGTATGTATATATTTTTTTCGGGGAAGGGTAGGGTAAAAATTCGGAGCAGAATACAATAATTTAAACTATTTTCATTCGTAAATTAACAATGATATCATTAAAAATTTATGACTGTACATTAAAACTATAATAAAAAGAATGAATAATGGATCTAATAATACGGGTATTTCATTTCAACAGTTCTTTATCTATCATAATCGTTGAAAGGTATTTTCACTTCTAAAAGTCAGACCGCATTTGTTAATTTTTGATCCGTTAACCAAAGCTGTCAAACTTTAAATATCGTTAGCCTCCTCACGGGTCGCAAGAAACTACGCGGTGGGCCGCATGCGGTCCGCAGACCGCGGGTTGGCCACCCCTGATATAGAGAAAGCTAAAATGGCGACAAAAATTCAAAAGTCATCAAGGGGAGCGATAGTAAAGCTGTACCATGATCATATTTACATATTTATTTATTTATTTAAATATAATGACCAATATTAACCATAAAATATTTAAAATTGAATATATATATATAATCACAAAAAAAAAAAAAAAGTTGTTTTATGCTGTAGACGTAGCACTCATAACATATTACAATATTATATTTGGCGTAAAACTGTTGTCACGCTATGGTCGACCTGAAAATTAAAATATAAGAAATAACGTAAAAATATAATATTATGCATAATACGTATAGTGTTATTCATATATAATTGAGATTTAAAGATAAATGGTGTACTTTTTTTTTTTTTAATGAATACTATTTCGAAACTGTCATCCGTTAAGCTCCCAAACAAAAGCCCATGGATAAAGCATTGACCGAGGCAATAGGGACACATATCCAAGCTTTTTTAGTGTGAGGAAAATTCCGCCAAAGGCACCGGGGTCTAAAAACGAGCTTTTGAAAATGTCAGTGGATTTCATTTTTGTTTTTTGTTTATAAAGCGGTATAAAAAAGAGTGATTCTTTTGTTAATTTATTTAAATATAGTGAACAGTGATGCGGACAAAACCTCTTACAAGGGAAGTATGAATGAGTAAAATTCCAATTTAAACAAAACCAAGCTTGAATTAAAGAGCATACGGTAGCGTACAAATTTGCTGCAACAATCCCCCATGGAGCCAGAAAACGACCCTAAAAGTTTTAATTGTTTCTGAAAAACCTACGAAAAAGACTCCGTCAGCAAGATGGTGTGGGACTGTGGTTAGAGTATTCAATTCCAGTGCGAAAGGTCGAACCCAGGCGATTGCTCGTATTTTTATTTTTATTTATTTATTTATTTTTTTAAATATTAATGTTAATATATATGTTATATATATACATATATATATATATATATATATATATATACTTTTTTTCATTTTATAAAAAAAAAAAAAAAAAAAAAAAAAAAATAGTTTTATTTTATTTTCTTTCTTTCTTTACTTATTTTAATCTGTATGTGTTTTAATTTTTGTCCTTTATATTTATATTTATTTTATTGATTTCATCTTTTTATTCTGTCAATGTAAGTTTGAAGAAATTGAAGATGTTATGCATTTTTAATATGAAATATAATATCTTTAATAGCTTTCAATAAAGTCTATTTTATAAATGAATGTTAGAATTGTAACACAGTAACGATTTCTTTTCAAACAAAAATATTTAACAATTAAAAAAAAATGTTTTATTAACAAATTATATTGCTATTACTATATTTTAAAAACAGTTATGCACCAATTTTTAATTCGCTAAAAAAATATTAAATTAGACAAATCAGAAGCATTTTAAGAAGTACTTCAAATAATTAAAACTGCTTTAATAACTTTTATAACGCATGAAAATTAAAATGACAGTTTTCCAGTGCTTTATTAAACTCATTTTGCATCATACATATATCTGTACAAGTTTAGCAAATATTCTAATTTTGAAAAAAAAAAACAAAAAAAACCTTTATTAATGCATTTTATGTGATAAACTACAACGAAATTATCAGAAAAAGCAAACAAAATTAAAAATTAAAATATAATCATGATATATAAAATATATAAAGGAAATAAAAAAGAAAAATTGTAATGAAATGCTAAAAAATGCATAAAAATTTCATGCTAAATATTTATTAAATACTGCCATAATATTGAATGCGATATTTCCAGAGTTAAAAATTATTACATCTTTTTTTTTTTTTTTTTTTCTCAGTAAGTAATAGTAATTTAAATCAATTTTAAAATAAATTAGTTTTAAAAAGTTTTGGTTTAATAGTTTTTTTTCGCTAGAAAATAATTATTGTGCTGTAAATTTAATATTCATAATTCACGAGAGGGAGCTTTTAAGGTTAGATTTCATTAATGAAATGCAGAGCCTTATCAAACTTATATAGACAGAATTAAAAAAGAGAAGAAATAAAATCAAAACAATTATAACTTACTTGTTACTTTACATTTTGTGTTGGTCATAATAAGAAACCTAATACCATAGCTTCGATGATCCACGTTTTGCACTTACCGTTTATCATAGCGGAGCGGAAGGGATAAAAGTTTTAGTTTGTGTTTGAAGGTCAATCCCGTCACAGACTAATCTGGGGTTCGCGTATCTGTATCACATGACTTTTTGACGTCATAGTGAATGCAAAAAAAACTAAGGCACGAAGCAAACATTTGAATTTTAACGACACAGAAGCCGCTAATGTGCAGATTACCTAGTTAAAATGCGGAAAATTCTTGATTTCGCACTTTAACGGGTCATTTTAGTTAATCCGTAGATTAGCTAGGTAATCTGCACATTAACGGATTTCGAGCTTCAACGGTAACATATATAAATGAAATAAAACAAAATATTAAAATAAATGAATAATTTTAGAGAAAATAATTATGAAATTTAATTATGAAATTAAATATAGTTATACTCTATACAAAGATATTATTAAGGAATATAGGGTAAAATTATCTCTTTACGGGGAAAAAAAAATATATATATATATGCTTAAATTTACAAATTTCGTGTCAAGTTAATAATGACTATGATTAGAAATAAAAAAATTATCAAAACATAAGCATTTTTCAATTTATAAGCGCAACGTATAAACGAAAATTTACCACAATAACGACTATATAAGTAAAAGTTCTTTCTTTTTCCGCATGAAAAATAATTCAATTAAAAGCAGACGATCAGCTTTTGCAGCATTGGCAAAAAATATTAATTAAGAATTTATATAAACAAAAAAAAAAAAATAAAAATAAAAATAAATAAATAAAGGTAATATTTTTCTTTGAATTATTCTTTTATTCAATTTAGAAAGAAAAATTAAAAGTATTTTTTCGCTTGAAACAAAATGTTTTAATAATTTAATAGAAATACTATTCATTTTTACGTAAGAAGAATAACAAAATTAAAAGCAGACGATCATTTGCTACTAGCGGCTTTGGCGTAAAATATTGATTAAAAAAAAATAACTTGAACTTTAGGGGGAAAAAAAATGTGTAAGTAAAATTTAATATCTCTTAAACTCGTCATTTATATAAATAAAAAGAAAAATTAAAAAT